>CAUHTR010000118.1:0-200324 GCA_959609185.1 Schmidtea polychroa
CGAATGTTAAAAGTTTTATTATAGGAATTGAGAAAGTGACAGAAAAATAATTTTACATACAAACACAGCACACATAATATAAAATACACGCAAATTTAATATAGCTTTTTTTATTCCGAAAGTAGAGAGTCATTAACATACTGTTAACATATCATTAATTTAACATTATTAAAATTCATGGCTTAAAAAATTTGGATTTTGAATCTGACAACTCAACTTTGAGTTTTCGAGAAATGGACGACAAAACATCGTAAGATCTATTTATAAAATATTTTTGAAGTTAATATTTCTTTAGATTTTCAGATATTTCTTTGGAGACATTTCCATTTTGCGAAGGTGAAGATCTGACAATGTAAGAATTTTTTTATTTAATTACAAATAATTAAAATATTTTACAGCATATCAGATATTTCTAGTCAAACGCCTTTGTGTGAAGATATTCAACAAGTTCCATCGACATCTTTGGAATTGAAGAAAAAAATTCGAAAATCGTAAATTTTAATAACTTATTTTAAAAAAATAATATTTTCAAAGATTTTCAGAAAATAACAAAATCCGTCTCATCAATGCATATGAAAATGGAGAAAATTATAAAGATTTTGGAAGATTACTGGGAATCTCCAAAAAATCGATTGGAACCATTATTTCTTAAAAAAATAAATGTTTTTGGTGATTATTTTATTTCTTTTTAGTTTAAAAATATATATAACTTACATTTTATTGACATAATTCCAAATTCATAACATATCATAAAATACCTAAAAAAGCACCTGAAATTTAATTATCAATATATTATAAATATATTATAAATGCTGATTACAAGTAATATTTAAGAGCTTGAATAATGATCTCATAATTATATGAAATCAAAATTCAAGCCTTAAAATATACTTAAATTTAAAAAACTTACTTCTAAAACCATAAATAAAATTGAATTGAGAATGAAAAAATGAAATAAACATTCTCATAAATGGTGAGTCATCGATAGATGAACACACCAACATGTATTATAGAGACTTTTAACATCTGGAATTAGGTGTAGTGTAATGAGATACATCTTACACTATAGAAATCTAAAAAGTAGAAAAAAAATTAAATACTACACATAAAGACAATACATATTGAATAACACATACAAACTTTCGAATCATAAAATGCACCACTGAGATACGTTTCTATAATAACTTTATTTTAGACCATTCTTAGAAAAAAATTATCGCTGAAAATGTTTATAAATGTATTTTTAAAGAAACTATTGTAATGAAAATGACGAAATATCATCGTAAGAATTATTTTTGAGTTAAAATTAAGTTAAATATTCATTAGAATTTATATTTGTTTTAGAAATATTTTAGAAAAATACATATTTGGCGATTTATTTAATTATAAATAAAAATATATATGTATGACTTATATTATATCAAAATAATTCCAAAATCATAATTATAAAATAAATTTCAAAAAATTCGCTAAAAACATGAAAAAATTAATTAAAAATAATTTATAACACAAATGTTGACTAAAAGTAATATTTAAGAACTTGAATAATGATCTCATATCTATATGGATCAAAATTCAAGTCTTAAAATATACTAAAAATCTTACCTGAAAGCCATTTCAAAATTGACTAAAATGAATTTCAAGAAATGAATGATTGATTTTTTTCTTTTTCTGAAAAATTAATACCCATTTTATCTAAAATTAACTCAGCGTTATTTTATAATAAATCGAATAATTACTACTGAAAATTTTGTTCAAATTAATATATTTTTGTTATAACTTACGCAGTTGTTAGAATATATTAAATATAAATATAATAAAAAAGGTTGGGTATTTTCCGCACACAAATTTTATTTTCGACACTTAAATTTAGAAAATGACTATATATTGACACACAATTTTACTACAAGCCATACAAATTTAGAAAGTTATTAATATTAATCGTTTCGAGGGTTTTATGCAAGATTTTGCGATCTAACATCATTAATTACTGTCTTAAATTTCATAAAAGAGTAACAATATTAAAAATGAATGCAAAAAAATGTTTAAGAAACCATTTATTAGACAAGTTGCTTTGTTAAACTAGTATTAGCATTCACTTTCTTCGTCCTACCGCGCTTTTTTCTTTCTGTAAGCACATTGATTAAAGCCAACTTTCCTTTCTCTTTCAGATATAGATAGACGTGAACGCATTTTTGGGTCTTAATAAAATTCCAGCAAGAACAAATAACAGCTTTCCAACTTTCAAATCCATGATTGACTTTTAGTATAGTATTTTCTGCTTAAAATTCCTTCAACGAGTCCAATCTGTCAAAATTGGTCATGGTCTTGTTTCTCTTATTCTCTAACAACTCACTGTCGAAATCAACTAGCACAAATGTTAAATACTCAATCCTCTCTTCCCACTTGAATTACTTGTTTTCAATATCAATTCAATTTAATTAAATTTATAAAATATTTTGTAGACATTAACGATGTTAAAGCACTTTCTACATTTGTGTGCCCAGTAGTAAAATAGTGTGCCAATATACACTTAATTCCGAAATTTTAATGTGAACACCAATTGAGGTGACTCATCATTTATGTGAAAATGAAGTTTATAACTTCATCTATTCAATTTTTAAAAATCGTTTTGAGGTAAGCTTTTTAATTTTAAGTAACTTTTACCACTTGAATTTTGATTTTATATATTTATGAGATGATTATTCAAGTTCTTAAATATAAAATATTATAATATAAAATATTGATAATTAAATTTCAGGTGTTTTTAAGGAATTTTATGAAATTAATTGGAATTATTTCGATATAATGTAAGTCAAATATATTTAAACTATAAATAAATAAAGTAATCACCTAAGACATTTATTTTTTTAATACAATTAGGAAAGAAGTGGCGTACATGGATTCCTTGTAATTTTACTTATTCTCAAAAGCATTAATAAGCCTAATTTTGTCATTTTCTGTATATCTATGAAAATATTAATTTATTAAAATTTACGATTTACGAATTTCTTTCTGCAAATCCAAAGATGTCAAAGGACCTTCTTCAATATTTGAAATGCTACCTTCACATAAAGGCAACGTTTGACAAGAAATATCTGTTATACAGTAAAATATTTTAATGTTTTGCAATTTAATGAATAAATCTTATGTCAGAAGAAAGGTTATATTCTGAATTATTTTATAATAAAATTTTACTATGTATTTTCGTCTTTTTCTCTGAAGGTAAATTCTAAATTAAAAATTTTTTCCTCCATAATTTTTTAATAATTTTTAATAATTATATGTTAAAAATATGTTATTGGTTACTAATTTTGGAACAAAAAACGCTATAATAAATTTGCATGCATTTTTCATTATGTGTTTTGTGTTGGTATGTTCAATTATTTTTCTGTCACTTTTTCAATTCCTATAATAAAGTTATTAAATTTCGGACCATTAAATTTTTACACACATGTAAGTTTGTGTGTTCCTATACCATAAATTTATTGATTTTTTTAGATTATAGAAGTTATTACGGAATTTGGTGTAAAGGCATTTTCTAAATGTAATTGTCGAAAATAAAATTTGTGTGCGAATATATTTTTATCCAAAAAAAAATAAATAAATAAAATTTTTAATTAAAAAAAAATAAAATGATTCAATTGACCTATATATTTGATCTTGACATATTTCATGACATTGTAATGACCTTGGAAGTCCTTACTACATACTACTTATGTATAGATTATAATATAAATAATTTTACTTCCGTGAATATTCACGAGTTGCAACTAGTTATTATTATTATTATTATAAGAAGATTATGAAAAGATTATATAGGATCAAACATATTTCATGTAGGTCAAAGTGATGTATAACGTGATATTTTGAAATATTTTATAACATTATTCCTCAACTCATCGAATGTAAAATAAAAATGATGTTAATAATAAATTTATTATTTTACTCGTTAATTAAAAAGATAATTAATTTTTTTTCACAATTAAAGTTTTCATAAGAATATATTTAATTAGGTATATTTGCAATTAAGAAGTAAAAAACATTCCAAAATTTACATTTAACAACTATTAAATTAATTCATTAAACAGGGCAAAAAAATTAAAGTTATTATCAAATCTCCTAAACAATAAATAAAATTAATTTTGAAATGTAAAAATTTTATTAGGAATAATACTATATGATTATGTACTATATATTTCAGATAAAGAATTAAATAATTAGGCGCGCAGTTTGAATTGAATAAGTTGAAATTAATTTTATAATAAAAATCTAGAACACAATTCAAAAAACAAGTTAATCGGTGGAAATAAATTCCAAAATGTCCATGAATTTACCAATCGATAAATGATTCATTTTAGCATTATCAAACAAATCGACTTTTCAAATCAGCAAAATGACAAATTTCAAAATGTATTTATTTCTTACTCATCTCTAATTATTAATTATTTTATAATAAATTTTAAATTCTAAAATACAATAGAAATCACAGAAAAATTATTAGAGTAACTATTTTTGTGAAAATTTAATTTTATAAAATTTAATGAAATAATTTTTCTTAATTGATAATTTTTACAATTTGTTAACGAAAAAATATGAATAAACAATTTGAAGTAAATTCCAGAAATTTAAAAAATAGTTGTTAATTTAATCAAACTACTTATTTTATATTTAAGTTAAATTTAACTTTTGTTTAACTAAATTATAAATTTAAGATAATTTATTTCATTATTGGGTTATTTTATTTATGAAATTTATTATTTGGAAATGAAATAAATTTATTATTGATAAAGAAATTTTAATTTTAGCTTAATGAATAATTCGGTGAGAAATAATTTGATTTCGAGTAAATGTACAATTTGTTATAAAATCACCGAAGACATTTATCAGCATTCTTTACTAAAGGTCGTCATTTGTAAAGTAAGTTTGATAAAAACTAATTAAAAACTTTATTAAAATATTTCATGTTTTAATATTAAACTTAACAAAATTTCTTTTGAAATTATTTATTTATCGATTGAATATAAATAATTTTTACTAAATCTAATTGTAAATTCCCTATGGAAATTGTACATTATACAGATAAAAGTTACTTACCAATGTAAATTAATATCTGAAATTGAATTGGTTGAGCTTTATTGATTCAGCTTGGAATAATAATGGCAGCAGTAATGGAGGATTTTCTGTGTTTTAATGCAGTCAAGCCATTTTGAATTCGATAGATTTTGGGATCATTCAAATTTTTTGTGGGAATTATTAAATCGATTTTTTTCTATTTTGATTCAGATGTAATAATTTTTTATTGATTTCTATTAATCGCCATGTGGATTTATTTTGTTGTACTATACCTATGTTATTGTAAATGAAGGCTGTGGAATTTTTAATTTGGAATTTCTACATTATTATTGTGCTTCCGAATTCCAGGAAAGATTACGGTTATTTTATTTAATGCGCACTAAGTGATGATATTATCAATCCATCTAATTATTACCTAACCTGGATATCATTTGAGACTGGTGAATACTGTTTAAAGTTTTTAACTTCAATTAAAGTATTATGTAATTTTTGTTAATTTTAATGTAAATTTGCAAACTTTTCAGTCTAAAAAGGATTTAGTCAGTTTTCTATTCTAAGCTAATTTTTGCAATTATTTCGATTAAAATAGTTTTTAAATTAAAACATTCCAATTTTGCTATTGGGCTTGTGGTGGGATGGCGTGTATTTGCTTAAATCGTACCGTACATTTTACTTTTATTAAATTATAGCAGTATTTTCGCGTTAATTCTTTTTCCGACCCTTTCCAATGATCAGTCATTATCTAATTATATTGTTTTAAAAACAAACTACTCGTTACAGTTTGTAAATTCTAAGGAAAGCGGAATTAATATATTTCTATCGAATCTGTTGCTGTTTTAATATATATTTTGCTACCGCCCTCACATCTATGTGAAATTAAACTCGGTCTTGAAAGATGGAATGTCTTTTTATTTTGATTCCCTAGTTGACTGGTATAAGAAAAACAAAAGGAATTTGTAAAAATGTAATTCAAGCACTGCATTATTTAAGGATTGGTGGAAATGAAATTCTATCAATTGTCTTTTGTAATTTCAGTTGTGTTTAAATCAAGCCTATTAAGATAATATTTATACTTAATTTCACCAAATAGGATTTATATAACGCGCTAATTTCCTTAATATATTTAAATTTGATAAATACCGTTCAATAACTGGCCAATGTACAAATCCTTTAAATTAGACATTCTTCATGTACTTTATTCCGTAGCAGGAACCCTTGCTGCAAGATAATGAAATTAGTAATGTAATCTCTAATGATATTAGAAAATGAATTTCTATTTTCTACAAAAATGCATTAAATTTAAATTATCTCAATTAAAATATTTTATATATAATATAATCATATCCTTTTTCTCAAATATTTGGATTATTTTGGTTGTCTTATCACAAGATGCTTAGGTTATCCTCCTTACATGTCCATGAACAACTTTAACAATGTAGCTCTTTCTCAAGAACAATTAAAAATCTGCTTTTCTGAATAGACTTTAAAATTGGTTGTAATATTCTTATTAGTTTCACCGCAAATTTTACATATAGAATTTAACCAACCAGAGGTTTCCCTGGTTATTGTGTGATATTTATTGGTTAATTTCCCTGTAATCCAGTGGTGGCCAACCCAAATCAATCGAAGGGCCAAATTTTCGGAAAAATACTATCACGGGTCACAATAAATTCATTTAAATAAATATAACTCGTTTTTACGATTCAAGTAAACTTAGAATCAATTTTTTAAATTAAAAACATGCTTAATTCGAATATGAATTCTAAAAAAGACAATTATTGATTTGATGTTTAAAATTGTGTCCGGGCCACATCAAAACGCTTCGCGGGCCACCGGTTGGCCATGGCTGCTGTAATCGAACATTAATTCCATCAATAGCATTTCATATTTTAAAATCATTGGCTCTTTGGCTAACATCTTTATTAAATTACATTGATTAAAAAAAATCCAATGACATTATTGCATTCAAACCAATTTACAATGTTTTATTTTTGATCATTTGACTGTATTTGACTCTAGCTGCGTCTGTAAAATTACTAAAAAATGTGCGCGTGTGGCACTATTTTTAATGAATTTAAAGCGATCGATAGTCGGAAAAGAAATGAAGATAAAGGCATTTAAAAAGTATGTTTCTGCAAAGTATAAAATTTTAATTAAAACAAGTTTTAAAGAATTGTACTATTTCATAGCAGGAGTACATGAAGTGACTATTTTCTCTGTTTTTATCTCGCATTTTCAAGACTGTTAGATTTTTTACATTTATAATTAATAGAAATTAGGTAAATTTTAGCTCAAATGGTAAGTAAGACCACATGGGTTGTACAATAAAAGGACAATTTATTTATTTGATGTCTTGTATTATGCTGCAGCGTAACAGGTAACATTTTAGCAAAGGAATATATTAGAACTGAATGTCATACATATTATGATACTCGCTGTCAGTTATAAAGATCCATTGGGGTACCTACAGTGTAATAGCTACAGTGCAAGAATATTCGCTTGGAGATATTAATAAAAATTTTCAACGGCTATTTAAAATCTTTAAAAAAAACCAAGGAAAATATTTATAGGAATTATTTAATATAATTTTTATAAACTGTATCTTATTTCTATAAAACGCATGTTTGTAAAGAGCTATTAGTTCCATACCTGAAATTCACAAGATTAATAATAATTTAATTATTTACATTAAATTGCATTAATGTGTCCAATTATTAAAATCGATAAATTGTAAAATATAAATATATTAAACAGACCTTAATAAATTATATAAACATTACAAGCTTTGTGATACCCAGTGCAAATCCCAATAGTATACTAGTTTCAAGCTTCTGGCTCTCATCAGTACCATGCAGGAGACGCGAAGATTTCTCTTCGTGCCAGGTAAGTATACAATATTGCTGATGCAACTCTATTGCGTACTTTCCCCGGTACACTGGAAATCACATCACTTGCAAATTAGCTAAATCACAGAAACAAATATCTGCAAACTTGTAAACATGGCGTATGAAAAATCATATTCGCCCCTGGAGACACCGTCATACACAGAAACTGTTTACAAGTGCATCCGTAAACCTTTAGCATTTTTAACTTGTAATGGATTAAAATATTTTTTTACGGATGTCTAACATTAAACTAAGATAAACAAATAATAAATGCCCATTTAGCCTTATATAATAACTGACAGTGGGTATACAGTGGTATGGTGTTGAGATCTATTATTTGTACATGTAATTGATATAATTATCCTATTTGCTGTTAATATTTCCCATTCACATTACAATTTTTTTTACAGTGATTATAATTTTCAGGATTGCTTTGTTGTTGTCGATCCCATTTTAAATGAGCCGGAAGTCACGAATTGTATTTGGTGCACTCGAAACAAGGAAATGCTGCAATGTGCTCGATGCAATTACAAATGTTGTTACGATTGTATTAATTCGAATCTCGGCCTTTCATATCTGAATTGTGTCAATGAGAAGAACTGGCTGTGTTTCTTTTGTGAGTCGATGCCAATTGAAACTATGCAGCAGGAATATGTGAAATTGAATTCACTGATGAAGAACGATATCGAACCGTTGATTCCTGAAGGTGCCAGCTCATCGATTGACATTTCCTCACCCTTTGTCATTGTCGACGAATCGGATAATATTAACAAAAAATTCCACCGGAAAAGTCATACATCTCAAGATTTGGATGCCATCCTCAGCACATTTGAAAAACAAATGAAAGCTTCATTGGAACTTGAAGACTCCAATGTTCCGGCGATAATATCGGAAATCAACTCAATCACAACCGATCAATTGTCAGTTGCGATTCATTGTTTCAAAAAATGTATGTCGGCCTTCTCTAGTGATATTTCAAATCTTGAATCGCGCGTTACCGACGCTATGGCAACAAATAATCACTCAATGCTCCACAAACTGACGTCATTAATGCGAATTCTTATCCAGCATCACATTTTCAATCGATTATCCCACCCAATAGCAAGGATCAGAGAAGATTTGTCACCGGCTTCCAAGGACAGATCGGCCAATAACCTAATACCACATGACAACAGTTCCAATCAAAAGCTCGTAGTAATTTTGGACGAGAAATGGCTGAAAAACGGAAAGGATTCCCAGAAACTAAAATTGGCCGTCGGAAAGGTTTCAGTTAATTTGAATGAGACAAAATCAAAAGATTTCACCATCAGTGACTTGTCGAGAATAATCAATACATGCGCAAAAAGTGGTGCTGCCAGCAAGCGCTCATCGAGTGCTGATGGAAATTCCTCAAAAGGATCCTACAAGCGGCCTCGAATGTATGACGAGGAGTCGATTGAGTCCATAGAAACGAAAGCCGAAAGAGCCCGCCGTTCGCTCAATACTCCCTCGTGGTTGAGCGATTTCAAAATCGAAAAGGAAAACGATGACACCATTGCGGCTGTCGATGAGAAAGATGATCACGAATGGACGGATTATCGATTCAGGGATGAATTTGCTCCTCGGAAACGGGGAAGACCGCGGAAATATTTCAATTTCCATAAATCTTTCCCATCGGGAGGAATTGGAGATGATTCAGAAAATGAGTTGCCGAAACGGACAAGAGGAAGACCGAAAAAAGTTGCAACGCTGAATGACAAGCAGCCTCGATTTTATATTCCGAAATTGAACGGGGAAACTCTGCTGAGCATCAAAGATGATGTCTAGATTGATATATTGGTCCGATTTCTCGTGTGATTGTTTCGTCTCTCGCCCGTAATTTGAATCAGAATTTGCATTGTACATTTTTAGAAATATATTTTTTAAACGTTGTCTTATTGAATTCCCACATTTTCACTTAAATGCTTTTAAGAAACCTTCGGAATTAGTCTTTGTGAGTTATATATAAAATAGTAAAATTATTTAATAAAAAATTGTGAAGTTTATTTTTTTACCATAATATATTACTTATTATTTGTTATTAATATATAGTTTTAATTTTTTCAATATTTGTATTATAAAGCAGCAGTTTCCACCTTGGTTTTCATGACCAACATCGACTTATTGCCTTGAGAAAAATTCAGTCTTGAAACAACATTTCCAATTGCTTCAAATGTAATTGTACTTTTGTGTCTGACTTTGCTTGCCATCTCAACAGGTAACGATTTAACGATGATGTTCATAAAAAAGATCTCTAACACCGTGAGACAAAATTTTCATTTCTGATGACTTACTCATTAGTTTATTGAAACAAACTCCTGAAAAATCACTTGTTGAGTTATTATTTAACAGGTCGGTCAGTTTCTGACTCCTCGTGTTCTTTTCCAATCAAATAGCTAAAACCAACTTTATTCAAACTTTACCACAATTACAATTAGTCACTAAATTTGCAACTTTCTTTCGAAGACAATTGTTATCGTCAGGTTGGTTCTACCTAGCTTTACTTGAATTATTTTCATTATTAAGGTCTCTTGGATTTTTATAAACTCCCTCTAATAATGTTTCTTTGACCAACTGGCAGCTCGTCTCTTTTCAGCTTTTCCTTTTATACTTTTCTGAAAGGCCTCAACATTGGATCAACATTATTTTAATTCCTGTGAGAATTATCGACGTTTCATCAATATTAGGTAATCATCATTCTAATTCTTTTGGGGATTATTGGCATTTTCTAACTCATTTTCAATCTTCGGGAGGTGTCCCAAAAATCAAAATCACGTGAAAAAGAGGATGTGCTGAAAATTTGTGAATATCAAAAAACATCGATATCTTTACTGGTTCATAGTAATAATGATTTCAACAAAATATTTTAATAGCAATATTGTATAACAAATATATTTAAATTTATGTTTAATAAATATATGTAAAATTTAGCGATGTAACAGCTGGTGCGTAGTTTGCATCTTTGATATGAATTCCAGGATTATATTGATAATGTTTACTTAATTTTGATAACGTTGTGTTTTTTGTGAATGAATTAGCCAAAAGTTAAAGTTTTTGCGTATACACTTTCATAAATTAATTTCCAACTTTTTTTTGTTAAATAAAAAACATCTATTGAGGGAAAAATATTTCTGTTTTGGGAAGTCCAAATTGTGAAATACCGCCATTGGTTTTTAAGTATGATTTTATAGGCAAATGTGAATTAAGTAGTGTTGGATACCCAGGGAAGAAAGGAAAGTAAATATTTCTACGAGCTCAGAATTCGGTTCCCTAAGTATCCAATATGACTAGCAGCTCTTCTCCCTTATGTGTGACCGTGGCGGTGTAACACTTTGGTATTGCGCACAAAGGTCGGAATTTACCAGCAGGTGAGCTCCTATGTTAGAACTACTCCAGGTAAAATATCGGTACGGGTTCAATTGTGCCACAGAAGGACTTACCCAGTTTTTATCATTCAATCAGTACGACCCTGGTCCAAGGGGACGACTTTATCAACGAAAAATCAAATCTTCGGACGATCGACTACAAACCTAATAATTAACAGCAAATCAAATGACTTACAATAAGTTCGCTAAGATTTATTACAGTTCACACGAGACAATCATTACGTACAATCAATTATAAGATAACACAACGAATACAAGGTATACATATAGAGGCCGGGATAACCAATCACATGGATCGAAAGCAAACAATGTTCCAAGTTCGAGTCGATACTTAGAGAAACACTTCGCCCTCGGCCATCATGGCGTCAATGTCTACTTGAAGTTGGACGTCTTCTAGAAATTTCATCTCTCCAGCGGGGACGAGGCGGTAAATTTATTTTGTTAACGGCGTATGTGTTTGTGAAATCGCCTTGATTGAGGTTTGAGCGGCAAATAGCGAAGCTTCCAATGCCGCGATAATGTCTCGGCGCTTCTGATTTTTCTCCGCCCGTGAGGGACGTTTACCTTTCTTCGGGGCCGAAGTGGTATCTGGGACAGATTGAAGAGTCGATGGCGTGGAAGACACACTCTGAACTGTAGCTGGCTGGAAATTCGCCTTCTTGGTTGTTCCCGACAAGATAGGTTCGTTGATGCGTGGAAACTGAAATCCATGGCCCGCACAACTGGTCGAAAGTCGTGACCCACCGTCGTTTTGATGAATTTATAAACACATTAGTTCCATCCTGAATTGGGTATTCTCGTACTGTATTTGAAATCTCAGATTCAGAGTACACCTTGTGGAGCGCCTCCGATTGGGCTTTGATAGTTAGTAGCTGACATCGGCTTTCTTCTAGGAGATTGTCTCGACAGTGCTCCAATCTCAGGATTTTCGTCTTCTCCTCCTTCATCTGTGGCGGGGAGAACCACGTGCATTTGTACGTTTCTATACGTTTTGTGAGAGCCCCTATGTAGGTGTGGAGTTTACGGATGTCCTCATTTTGTCCGCGCAAGAGAAGCACGGTCGGAGTTCCTTATTCGACGAGTTGGGCTCACACATATCTGAAAAGAAGAAAATTTCGTCATAGTCGTGGTACTGCTAACGGAATGCCCCAATGAAGTTGGCCTGATTGACAGAAATATCTCCTTATTTTTACGTTTTACACGAAGAAAAATATATAATTCGCATTTATTATAGATTCGATAAATGAAATGGTAGAGAAGAATATAATGTATCTCACGTAAGCTAAATTTATCATTAAAACGGGAGTGGTTGGGGTAGGACTTGATCGAAAAAAAATTCGTTTCCCTCCTAGAATCTTTGTAGTTCACCCAATCAATTTAACTGGAGTTATCGGGATATCGATTAGTTGAATCAAATTATACTCTAAACGCTTTAAGCAACTAAATAAATCGGTTCATATTGATGTATTATTAATGGGGTGATGTAATTTCCGAAAACTAACGCCGTTAATACATGTGGTTATATTCATTCCGCCATCTCAATTCAAATTACTGGGATTTAATCTAAACACCTGACAATTAATTTCAGAGTGACATGTCGTAGCGATAAACCGTTCCTATTGACAGCTACATTATTCATTTCCATTCCTTACCAGAGAATGTTGGATTTTCATCTGTTGGATTTTTCCATTAGGATTATTTACATGTTACAGATCGCGATAAAAATGTCAAATGTCAAGGTACAACGGCGATTACTATCATAGTTCGGGTTTGTGAGCCAACATCGACATCGCGCGGTGACAGTTTATCTTATCCCTGGAAAATAAATATTTACATTTGGCATGCGAGAAAATCAATTCTTTGGGGCAGATAAGATAATATCTATAGAGGACGATTGGTTTGACCTGATTGAATTTCGCCTCGATTAACGAAGAAATATTGGATTCCTGGCAATTACCGGTGACTTTACCACACCAAGATGAATCTCTTTGCTTAGACGAAGTAAGTGGATCTGCCTTTACTCGTAACGGGCTTAAGGCGATTTTCTACAGAGCTATTGAAGCGAAAGGTTGACTGTTAGATACTTCGGAGGTATGGCTACGACTTTCCTAGTTATGGCGAATAGTAAAGGCTGATTTTCAATCTATGTGACTGATGATGGTTGAAATCGAGATGGAATTATGGATATCATTTTGGAATTTTTCGTCTGGAACTCTACTTCGATCGCAACTCAATGAAGACCTCATGATTTTTCTCAGAATTTCATCTCACTTTTATTGGTTCAACTCGGAGTTTCTCCACTCCCCATGACACACCTGACCATAGGTATTACTACCCACCGTACTCACATCATCACAAGGAACGGATCGACTCAAATTATTATGATCATAAGGTAATACAAATAAGCATATAAATCATATCAGGAATTATTTATCCAACAAAATTAACTATAATTAATTTACCTGGCGACCATGCCATTTGGATTTCGATCATGATACCTTCGGGTCATTTCCAAATCGTTCATCGAAATATAACATAATCACTTTTGTCCAACTTTTATTTATTTTATGTTCGGATTTGGTTTTCCTGTTTTCGAATTTTATTTTCTTAAATCTGATTTTATTAAATTATTTTCCCCTTTCGTTAGTTGTGGTAGTTAATAACTTATTTCCTATAACTATTTCTATTTCTAATGATTTTTTTAATTGCTTTGTTTTTCTTTTATTGTTTATTTCGGTTTCTCCTGATTGATTCTTCTGTTTTTCTTTATTTTATAGTTATTTTAATTTAATTTAATTTTAATTTAATTTATCTATTTTACTTTTACTTGGATTTTTCTCTTATATCCGATTCAGCTTTATCTTGTATTGCAACCTCGAGGTTTATCATTAAATAAAAGCATTTTTATACATTTATTGACGATCACAAAAAGTCATTTCCTAAACTCTATCGTCAAATATTTCTATTTTAATTAACGATTTTAGGAAACATCTTTTAACATGGTGATAGCTCTTCAAATTTTGAAAAAATTAAAAGTGAAATATTCCGGGGGAAATGGGTATCTATGAATAGCAAATGTTAAGACAAAAATAAATATAATAAATTGAAATCAATGGAGGAGTCTCTAGAAAAAAATTATTTAAAAAATAAAAATTAATTAAAAATAATTTAATAGCTATATTGATGCCAAACATACCGTAATTTGTCCAAACAAATTTTATAATAGAACATTAATTTTGGAATCGGGTACAAATAATAAATTTAGATAAAAAATTTAAAAATAATTTGCTAAAAGTTTTGAATTTTTGAGGTCCTTTATTTTTATACTAGTTGTTAGCAACTTCCTATGATCGAGAATTTCATATTTTTCCTTAATTTTAATCATTTAAACAATTTTTTAAAAAATATTTAAAATAATTTTTTTAAATTTGAATTCAATAATAGGATTTTCAAGCCCTTTTCGATTATCATTGTCCCATATTAAGGTAACTCTAACTATGGAAAAATCTGAAAAAATTGAAACTGACAGGAGGAAAAATTAAGGCGGAGTCATTAGTGAAGATGATAAATCTTTGTGATAAAAAGTAAGGATTGTTGGCATTGTAGAGGACAGCCAGTACAAATTGGAGGACGAGGTCATCACTTGACATAAAAAAATGAATACAATTTATTAAAAAACTATTCTAGACTGCAGAATCGTGACAATCAAAACTTGACTCCACAAACAAAGAATAAAATTAACGCCATTTAAAATAAAATTGTAAAAACATAATTGAAATAAAAAATGCATGATTTTGAAACAATGTTTTTCTTGAAAAAAACAAAGATAGTTACTTATTTCTACATTTATTACAAATTAATTTAAATTATTGTTTCTCTACCTTAAATAGAAGTATTCGTCTTGCCCTCTTTTACCGGCGCTGCTAGACTGTACAAGCAAAATCATTAACAAAATAAATTCCAATAAATGAGAATAAGAGGGGGTGTCAACCTATAACCGGAAAATAATTAAATTTAGCCATTGCAACATGATAGAAAATGAATGGCAATATGGGACCTTGGGAAATGGATGGAGAACCAATAACCAATAGCAACCAGTTGAGAAATAAGAAAACAAGACAAAGTCAAAATTGAATAATTTATTACAAAACTAATCTAGACTGTACAAACGAGATGGAAAAATTAGCAATTATCAGTGCGATCCGGCGATTCACTTGAGATCGGACAAATCCGAGGAATTCCTGCACTCGCCATCGCGAGACTCGGCATTCGATGTGTCTGCCGCTGGAGTGTGACATTCAAATCCGAAATATTTCCTTGGGCGGCCGCGTTTCTTTTTCGGTTCATCTGAATCGGTCAGCAAACTCGGTGAAGAGGAGCGCTTGATCGGCACCATCTGCCGGGGGGGCGGGGTGATGGCAGCCGATTCGATGGATGCTAGACGGCCACGAATCGATAAGTCGAGCATTGATTTCGGTATGACGACGGTTTTGTTGAGGATTTTGCTGAGATCACCATTGGAATGGCGGCAGTTCTTGCTAATGCTGTTGCTACTGGCAACGGTGGTGACAGCCCCACTGGCGGAGGCTGGAATGAGGTATTTCTGCGTGACCAGAGGCGTCCGTTCCCATGACCAAGTCTTACTGGTAACCGCCGGTGGCTGTGCCAGTTCATCCAGCAGTTCATCTCCCCTCTCCGTGTCGGCCTTGAGCACAAACGGACGCTCATATTTGATTGGAGCCGGACTGACGAGATGCGAGTTCTTATTGCGCCCCATCACGGCTGTGAATTTCCGCAGTCCTACCAATTCCGGTAGCGACTGCTTGGTTGCGCTGTCAATCGATGAGACCGATGAGTTTTCACACGCCTTTTCCTCCTTAATCGATATGACTGGACAAATCGGCAAATGTTTCGGTGATATCGATTGGGGCTCATTGTCCCCCCATGCAGTCGTCATGGCTTTATCCAAGTCGGATTGGAGCGCATTGAATGACGGCGGCGGTGGGTTCATTTCCGATCTCAATCGAACGCTTCTTCGCTCGATTTCCGACAGCCGCTTCGAGCGTTTCCTTCTCTCTTTCGTCGGACTGTCAGTGATTTGCGGCCGCTCGAGCTCGATCGAGATTTGGTTTAGAAGATCGAATTGATAAGAAACGAGAGACAAGGAATCATTCGACCGTTTTCCAATCGGACAATTTTCATCGTCAACCGAATCGAGGATTTCGAATTTCGATGTCAATTTCTCCTCTTCCGCCAAACGCTGTGGAGATCGTTGGATTCGCTCGTAATCATCATCGGGTTGCTTAATCGATAATTCCATTCGATTATTCATCTGTTCAAACGAGTCATTCGTCGGCATTTCATCGCCGAAACAATGTTGCGGTCGACCTAACCGCTTGAACACGTGATGCTTCATAACGACTTTCAATAGTGGCATCAGAATTCTGTCGATATCTTCCTGGCGTTTGTCATCAACTGCTTGATTTACCATAGTTTCGACTTTCTGGATATCGTGCAACATTGAAAATATGTTCAATTTTATAACTTCAAATAATCTCGGAAAGTTTTCGTTGCCTAATGCGTCGATATTTATCAACAAATCGTGAATTGTATTTGCCAATTTGTCATTGCTACATAATTCCTCGTATCTTTTTAACATGTCACACATTTCCCGATCTCTCAAACAATTTGTGTCATTTTTTACCACCTAAATTTTCATAATTTTCGTCAGTTATTTAACAATAATACTTCTGTTAATTCATAGCATCCACAAACAAAGCAGACACGTTTCATTTCATCGGACAAATGACCATTTTTAACACAAAATTTGCAGAAGCTTCTTTTACAATTCTTGCATTGCATTAATCCTCTGTTTTCACACCAATAGCATAATGCAGACATATCTTTGTTGAGTAACTTAATTAAATTTCAAACAAGATATTAAAAATATAACTAATTATCAATAAATCAAATTATAAAATTATTGCGTTTTAACTCATCCTAACCTCTGAAGAACAAACTAAATTGCCAAACTTCTCATTTAAATACAATAAATCTTCCTGCATATTTAACATTGTTTTATTAAATATTTATAAATATTCAATCCATTATAAACATTAAAAATGTGAAAATTATAATTGAAAATTAGAAAATATTAAATTTAACTTACAATTAATATTCTGAATTCGCTCTAAAGTTATTGCGAATTTAAACAAAATTTAGTTTTAATTAATTACATAAATTAATTTTATTCTTTCAAACACAGAATTTGTTTTTTGTTTGGAATTATTAAAACTAAATCTAATTTTTTTATTCGGTTCTTGTTTATTGATATATAGATAAAAATCAATTGAACCAAATATATTTTATTTAACAATACAATTTCAAAAGAAAACATTACACGTAATTTTCATTAAAACAAACGCTATATAATCAAATGTCATAAAATTTTAATAATTCAAAATCAGGTAAAACTTTTACAATAAATTTTATTGATAAATAATAAACTCTAAATCACAAATATTCTAAAATTGTTTTCTTGGTCTTGCAGCTTTGACAACATATTTGTGAATTCCATTGACAGTGACCCAAATGGTAGCTAGAATGCCGCAAGTTAGGGGTACAACTATCCCACAATGTGCGTATTTATTCAATACATTTGTATCATAAAATATGTACTTATTTGGTTCACGTTGAGCTTCCTCCAAGGTAATGGCTTGAATCAGCGGAAATGAATATTGATAAAAATAAAATTACAAAATTCATTGTAAAAAAAGTAAATTAATTAATAATAAATGTGACTTTATACAGGCAAACGAAATTTAAAAGTGTGTTTAAAAAGCCAATAAAATTGTTTTATTCGCATTTCGTTACGTAACTTGAAACTGGCGTGCAGTGAATCGGGATTTGGTAGTTTGTTTATATTTACACACAATTTGTCTTTTTTCGATATTATCTGTTATGTTTACATAATGATTCTTGATCACAGAAATGTAATAAATAAAATACTACTAATTTCGAAAATTTCAGTAAAATTATTTTTATTAGCATAATTTTTTTATATTTTGCTCAACATTATGAAAGAATAATAAATATAATTAAAAAATTGAAAGTATGAAAGATTTAAAGGAATATAATGCAAGGTCTCTCCGAAAAAATGAGTAAATTTATTATCTTAAATAAACAGTAATTATTCAAATTTAAAGGAAACAAAGAAAAAACTGATCAAAATAATAAGTGGCAAAGCCAAAAATCACTATCAAATTCTCAATTAAATTATTGATAGCATTAGAATCTTTATCAAAAATGAAACTGGTATCCTTAAAAATTATTTATTGACCCCCTCAAAACCAGCATCCTATACTCTTTCTTTTAAGTCACAACGGTTCACAAGCGACATAAATATGAAATAAACGATGATGCCATGTAACTTGAAATTTGCAATGAAGAATAAGAGAGGATTTAGTTATGAAAGGGGAAATTGTGAATTTTGTAATAATTGATCATTGAGACTATCAAGAATTATTGATTTGTCAAAAATAATATTAAATAAATTTTAATTTAAATATTATTAAACCAAACGAGCAGGAGTAAATGAAATGAAATATTTCTCAATTTGCAAATTGCATTAATATATAATTAATTTTACATAATTTATAAATTTAGTTGAAATATAAAAGAATTTGTGAAAAGGCACTATGCACTATGTATCAAATAATGTATTTGAAGTTGGGAACATTAAGTTATTTCACTGTTCTAATTTTCATTAGAAATTCAGCGCATAAAAATTTCCTGAGTAGTGATGAAAAGAGCATTCATAAAGAAATACTGTAAAGGTTCAGAAATATTGACTCTTACCATCTAATTCAGAATAATACATCTTTTATGGATTCTTAATCCTAGTTTAAAAAAAGTACAATTAGTTAATTTTAACTGCATTTTTTGGTTGACCGTGCCAACACCAAAATCATAACTCTATTGTAATAAATTGATCGAGTGATCAATAATCATTTTGGAAGGGTCCATCGGACACCATTGTCGTAAGTCGGGTAAGTGACAATAAATGTATATCTTAAAAAAATATTTGTTAATATTGTCAGGTTTTAATTAATAAAAAAAACATTTCGCCGGTTACAAACCAAATGCACACAAAATTGACAATAAACTTTTAATTAAAAAAACTTAAGTGTTGACCACTGGGTTACTAAATTCTGGAAATCTGCGCATTTCAACAACAATAATCATTTTTGCAGTAAATTATCGTTCCAATTTCCTTGATATAAGTTACTTTGAAATATTTATAAAAATTTCTCTAAAGTTTATTTTCAAGTTCCTTTCAATTCATAGGTAAAGCTTAATGCTGACTATTCATGATTTTTTGCTACACGTATTTGGGTTATCTAGACTCTAGATCAGGCGTGTCCGAGTCGAGGCCCGCGACCCGCGTGCGGCCTGTGGAATGATTATTATTCGCTTTAATTTTTTTTACAGAATCTATAAAAAAATAAATATATTACAAAATCTAATAAAATTATTAAATACACACTTTTGAAAAAGTATTGATTACAAAATTCAATATTAAAAAGTCTTTATTATGTTTTTTATTCATGATCTTCATTAGTTTTTATTTGATTGCATATTTTTAGGCGTAATAAAATTATTGTAAACATTTTTGTTTTATGTAATGAAATGTTAAAGACAAATTAAATAAATAAGTAAGTAATTGTACTTATTTTGAATAATTATACATAACTTTAATTATATTTGGCCTTTAGAATGAATTCCAAAAAAGAAGAGTTTCAGAAGAAAACAGAAAATAGAGCGATCATTGGGAAGGAAATTACTTCTTTATAATGCAGAACTCAAAATTAACATGTTTGATTTCCCGAGATACAATAGTTGTTTTTAAGGAATACAATGTTAAAAGACATTATGAAACGAAACATGACGTGTATGTGAAATCTAATAAAGAATTGAGAAAAATTAAGTTAGCCGACCTAAAATCCGAATTAAAATCTCAGCAGAAAATGTTTAGTTCTTCATTACAACTACCTTCTAATATTGTTAAAGCAAGCTACTCTGTCGCAATGTTAATCGCTAAGAAAATGAAACCATTTTCGGACGGAGAATTTGTAAAAGAATGTTTGGAAGCTGTTATAGAAGATGTTATGCCAGATAAACATAAAATGATTTCAAGCATAAGTTTGTCGCGTCAAATTATTTGTCGTCGCATTAATGATATTTCAGATGAAATAGTGGTGACTTTACGAGAGCGAATTCAACAATTCAAAGCATATTCTTAAAATAAATGGTTCAATAAAAACCTTCTTGAAACAATAAAAAAAATCTTCTGTAAATATAAAAATAAATGTTTTTTTTGGAATGGTTCAAATAAATCTATGTACTCAAATAATTCAAACAAATAGTTTCAATAAAAATTGGTTTTTTCATATAATATATAGCCAGCTGAAATTTTTGGATAAAAAATTGGCCCACTAAGCGATTTGGGTTGGCCAGGCCTGCTCTAGATTCTAGAGTAATACTAAATGAAGTTTGAATGCACAGAATCCTGTGTGCAAAATAAATATAAAACAATGTAATAAAATTCTAAAAATAATAATTGAAGTGAAAAAATTAATTAAAAATTAATATTTTTCGGTGGAGACTAATGTGATCGGATGGCAAATGATGAGACAAACATGAATATAGTAATATAAAACCGACTGAGAGTCACTAGAAAAAGTTAATTAAGAAATACAAATTAATTTTTTTATTAATCAAGCACAACGAATAAATTTAATTGATGGCGCTATCTTTGAGCTTAACAGGGGAAATGTTAGCCTAGTAATCTAAATGAATTTATTATTTCAAGTTTTCGGCTCCTTACTAACAACAAATCTAATTTTCGATTCCTAAAGTGCAATTAATTGAATTGGATGATTAGAGAGCTCTTTATAAAAGTCATACAAAATTCCGAAATTGCTACTTCTGGTTGAAGAATTTGCATAGGAAACAAAAAACATAAAAATATAAATCATATTCATTTAAAAGAACACTTGAGGTGATTTTCTTTGGGGTTACCTGCCGTAGATCAAGCGGAGTATTATCAATATTTGACTATAAATTGTGATATTAATAAAAGTTACTTGCGTTGAGTTATTCTTTTGATCAAGAGCACATTGAGTTAGATTCTCACGTATACGACCGAACTACTAATAACAACTCAAAATTAGTAACAATAATTTTATTAGGATTATAGAAAAACGTATAAAAATACATCAAATTAATTAAATTAATTAAGGCACTGGAAAATTTGAAAATCAATATTTTTAAGTGGAAAAGTGAAAACAAGTATCAAATGAAATGATAATACCAAATATAATAATTTCAAATTAATGGGGATTATTGGAATTATAATTTTATAAATACAAACTAATTACAAGGTGTTTACTCCATTCATTATTGGGACTGGGTAAACTAAATTCTCAGGTTGACAGAAGTCTATTAAACTGGGTAAATTTTAAGAAAAGGTTGAAATATTTTGTTAATGTTAACAATTTAAGAGACCTATAACCATTATGATTAATGATAGCCCGGGCTAAAATATGCAAAATGATTAGATTGAATTGAAAAAAGCAATGATCATCTTTTTGTTTAAAGAGAATGAAGTTTGTTATTTACTGATAAGATTCAATGTAAAATAGTTATCCTTATAACAACTTACCTTAATCTAGTGGAATTCAACAGTTGTGTGAAAATCGCAAATTGTTTAATTGTGATCTGTGACAAAACCTGAAAAGTATTATGTTGTTCAATAAAATATCAATATTTTTGAGTCTCATGATTTATATAAGGACACGAGAGTCTGATTGAAGATTTATTCCCATCACAAACTGTTATAAACTCAGCAATCTATTCTGAATTTCATTACATTTAAAGTTCGACCTAAACCTTGATTCCATGAACCAGTGTAAAATCAATTTGCCTTTAAAGTCGGCCCTACCTCTAATCAAAGAAGAAAATTGGAAAAAATCCGGAATTAAATTTATTTGAAAGTTTCAATGGTATGTTAAAACATATACTTACTGAACACAATGCGCTGTCTAATACACAATTGTATAAAGACGATGTTCACGATACGGCTGAAGATCTTTTGTCTTATTTAATATTAGAAGATGGATTAGCACTTTCAATGCTTGATAAATCTAATTTTCGCGATTTTTGCCAAAAATTAAACCCTAGTTTTGCCATTTAATCGAAGAGTCGAAGAAAATTCACCTCTACTATTTTACCCTCAGTCTATACCGAACTACAAAAAATATCTTATATAATATACAAGCCATTGAATATATGAGTTTCACTACAGATACCGTGGACCTCCTCGTCAAATGATTCGTATATGGGATGTTATATGTCATTGTATAGATGATGAATATCACTTTAGGAATTTCTTGCTTTCTGTGGAGTCGTTTCCAGAAAAACATAAGCCCAATAATATTTATGATAAATTTAGTCAGATTTTAAACAAATGGAACTGTCACGATAAATGTGTTTCGGTAGTTCACGAGTTATACAAAGTTTTATCAAAGAATTTTGGTAATAATTCAATGTGCTTTGCTCATACGCTTCAGTTTTGTGTGATAAACTCTTTATAAAACCATAATATGCATGAAATAATTATAAAGATTCGATCAGTTGTTTGCTACTTCTCTCATAGGTCTACTGCATCAAATCTTTTGGAATCATAACAGGAAAAAAATATTATTGCCAAAGCATAATCTAGTCCATGAAGTAATTATTCGCTGGAATAGCACTTATTTTATGCTAAAATGATTTATTGAACAAAAAGCCGCTATTCGCAGCGTACTTGTAGGGCAGAATAAACAATCTCTTTCTGTAAATATAACAGAAGAAGACTTAGCAATGATTTCTCAAATTATCAGAATATTGAAGCCTTACGAGGAAGCTACGAAACAAATTTCAGGTGAGATTTATGTTACAGCTATTTTAACTCCTTTTTAATAGCACTGAAAGATAGTTTACAAGTCATGAAGAATAAATATACAAATAGAAAAGTGCTATTAGGAAAATGTTGCTATTTGGATCCTCGATGCAAAGATTTGAAGTTTTTATCTGTTGATGATAAAGAAGATATTGTGAGAGACATTCAACAAGAAATTGAATAGTTTGAATCAAATTCAAGCACAATTGTTAATCCAGCGACCCTACAGACCAGTATATTATAGGAAGAATACGATAATGAAAGCAATGTTTTAGATGATGAAGTGTTTCGTTATTCTCAGATATCAACTATTCGTTTAAATGAAGATCCATTTTTATACTGGAAAAATAACAAAAACTCCTTTCCATTATTAAACAGACTTGCGAAAAAATATTTGTGTATCCCTGGTTCGAGTGCACCATCTGAAAGGACATTTTCATGCGCAGGGTTCGTGGCTGATAGGATTAAGAAACAGGTTGACTCTAAAAAAACGTCAAAAACACTGAGGAATTTTAATAAAAGAACTTTGATTTTTTAATGTTTAATTCAATATTTATGTAATTAACAAGTGCTAATAAATTCCAAACATTTCTTGATCTCGGGGTTTTAACATCAAGCCAGTGCTTTTTTTCTGGAAAAAAGGTGCCGGAACGTATCTGTACTATCCTTTATATGCAAAAAAATGACGCAGAAATTAGCTAACAAATAAAATAATTATGCAGGACACAAAATATACACTTATTACCGACGACAGGAAACGATTTTAATGACGTAGTATATTAATGGCGTATATTTACCGTGAGCGTGTTTTATTTATAGTAATAACACATAGGAAGCACGGAGTTATGATTCACTCGCTTTGGCGTACGACTACTACTTTTAATTTGATTGTAATTGACTATTTGAAATGTCAGAAATAGAAATATGACAAAAAACCCAAAACATGTCAATTTTTTAAAATTATTCAGCGAAAAAAGGTGCCGGAACGCCGTTCCGTCAGAAAAAAAGCACTGCATCAAACGATAAAAATTAGATTGTGCTAGATACCATATTTAAGTGCTCAATTTTATTATTATTAAACGTGATATAGTCTTTGTAAAATAAAAAAAATTGTAAAAGCTGTAAGATTGTATTTAAATTTATATGAAGCCCAAACTATTTTTTCAAATATTTGCAATCAGTTGATTACAGAATTAATAAGAATTAAATTAATAATTAATAATTATATTAATTAAAACCCATCTCTATAAATTAATAATTTTATTAATACCGATCCCTATTTGAAAATATATTTATTGATTTTTGTGGTCCGTTAAAACAAAAGCATTGTAGAAAAATAAATTCATATAGAAAATCATTGACCGACACAATAAATGTGTTTAACTTTAAGTTGTGAAATTATGAAAATAATTTTTTCCCAATTTAAAAATAATCTTTTTTTTAAATAGATCAAACAAGAAGTCATATTTCGAGATAGAAAGCAATAATTTATAGGCCAAGCAAGGTGAAAAAGCGAAAGTTCTGATGAGGCAATCAGAATCTCAACTTGACTGGGCCCATATAAATAATAAAGATAGCACTGGTTAAGTAAAAACTATTAAGATTGATACTTTATCTAAGAAAGAAAAACAAATAACCTGTAATACATTTATAAAAGCATGTAATTGGTTTATATTGTTTAAATAATAAGAATTTTGTGATTAAACGAGTTTTGAAGTTATTCAATTGAACATGGCGTCGTCGACATTTTTATTCTTAAAGAAAGTATCAAGTTTGAAGAGATTCGAGACCAAATATGATGAAAATATTTGGAATCACCTATGTTACCTAAAAGAAATTTTAGAAATGGAATAGAAATAGGAATTGCAACATTAATGAATAAATGAAGGGAAATAATATCTAAATTTTATTAAGCCTTTCACAGTTTTACACAAAAATTTGAGGGAAAATTATATTTAGAATATTTAAAAAAAAATTTAAGCTTCCATAATTTGTAATTAATTTTAATATTTACTCTCCATATTTTGAAAATAATTTTTGATTTAAAAAAAATTTAAATTTATTTAAAATTAAATTTAAATTTTTAGCAAAATCCGTGAAAGGCTTAATAAAAATGAAAAGTTTTTTATTTAAAATTTTATTAAATTCATCTAAAATTCAATTATCGATAACTATAACAATTAATAAAATAATAATAATATAATAATAATGAACACAAAACAAAACCTTTTCGAGATTTTTTTAAAATTGAGATCTTTTCCATCTTATACTTATTCTTTGCAATTATTGAGATATTCTCGTGAGAAGCTTTTATACTTGAGTCAAAAAATCGCGATCTTATTTTTGTACAAATTAGACCTGAAGTTGAAAATGCACGCCTCGACTTCATACTTGTTGGCTTAATAGTGGGGAAATAATTGTAAACCAGAATAAACTATTTGCCCTTTACTCCTTCGACTTCTAAATAACGCCATTTCTGCCGGTTTTTTATTAAAACATTTTGATTAATTTAATTAAATTTTTGTTTTGCACTGAGTTGACTTTTGATGGATAATTCCAATTTCCCATTCACATACGTTAATATCAATAGCTTCAATTTCACTGTCTACATTTGATAATGGAATAGCCGTCACATCATTATGATTATGATTTTGATAGGAATTATTTAAGTTACAAAATCTACAATTTTTGAAATTTCTGTCTTATTTGGATTTTTTTAATTAAATTAATCATTGCCATCAATATCATCAGTTTCATTATTATAAGCATTGTGCACTCCTGACAGATTCGTTCGACGTGCTTCAATACCAAATCATAGAATGATCCATACGAATTTATTCTAAAACATTTATTCCAGTTATTTCATAAATTTTGATAAACACAATTGGAGAACAATACTTCAAAGAATTGTTTAAATTTGGATAAAAATCTTCGATTTTATCAATCCAAACTTTTAGCATAGTTTCTAAACAAAATCAACAAATTAAAAATAAACAGCAATTACCATCATATTCAATCATTGTTGAATAAATATACAAGCAGATCTTTCTTACTTATATTTATAGAAATTGATAAAGATTCAATCAAATCCTTTACATCGTTTATTCTTTAATTCTTTCAACAATAGTATGAAAATCTAAAATTTTAATACGTAGTAAAACTATTTTGTCACTCGAAAAAATATTGACACACATTGGGTTATATTTTATATAACACAGAAAAGCGAATAATCCAGGTTCATATTTTGTAAATTCTCGAATTTGATAGGCTCTTACAACCCATTTTAATACATTTACCATTTTTGAAAAATATAATAGTATATTTTCCAGTTTTGTAAAGATATTATGGTTTTCACTTGGGGAAATTCATCATGCTGATAGTTTCTAATGACACACGAGCTATATAATTAATATTTGTAAAAATATTTAATGATTATTTATAAAATTCAAGTATATATGTTATATAATTTAAATTATATAAAATTCACTTAAATATATAAATATATAAATATAAATATATTGGACCAAGTGGTAGTGGAAAAACTTTGTTTGTTTGCAAATTACTAAAATCTCATTTATTAAAATCAAAATTTATTGCCATCGGGTTGCTGATGAAGAACATGGATTTATTCAAGTTAATTTGTGTAAATTGAAAAATATATGAAATAGTAAAGGAGTTTGATAAAAAGTGGTCAAGAAAATTAAAGAAAGGTGATATAATAATTATTAATGATTTGTATCAAGAAGCTAATAAAAAAAGAATTTCGAAAATTTATTCACCAAAATCTTTTCTAATTTTTATGATTTTTTGTTTTATTTATTTTCCATTAATTTTTCTAAAAAGTTTTATATTAATTTTAGTAGCTGTTCTAATTTTATGTCTATTTCTTTGTTTATTAATCATTAATTTTTATTTATTACTATTTTTAACTACAAAATTTTTTTTCTCTATTTGATTAATTATTTTTAAAATTTTCATTGTTTAAGTAATTATTTTAATTTCTCATCAGTAGACTGATCTCTTAATGCCACCATTCTCACTTACTAATTACGAATCTTATGCTCAAAGTGAGAGAAAATTGCACAAGGTTACATAACTATAGATTTTGTATATTTTTTATACGTATTCCTACTGGCCCAACAAACTCAAATTGGAAATCTTTGCTTTTGAGTTGTGGCCCAACAAATTTTTAGTTCTCTGTTTCGTTTTGATTTCGTTCGATTAATTTATTTAAATTTATTATTCGAAAAATTTAATTAAAAAAATCATATTTTTATGTTGGATTATTTAAAAAAATTCTATTAATTAAAAATATTATTTAAAAATTAAATTTAATAAAATTTATATATTTTATCCAATAGATTTACGAAAAATTTATACTTTATAAAAATTAATTTCAATAATATATCTATTTGTAATCAATACAAATCGAATTAGAAATGAATAAAACTGATAATATTTGCAGTATTTGTATGGATAACGACTTAGAAAATGAATACGCATCCGTTTTGCCCTGTCAACACAAATTCTGTGTAAAATGCATCAAGAAATGGATTTCTGAAAATCCGACATGTCCATTGGATAGAAATGATTTCACCGAGATATTGATTAATTCCATCCAATCAAAATCAATTACAAATATATATGTATCAGACATTCTTATTGAACATCTATCAGAAAGCGGGCCACTTTTAATATTAGATAATTTTTCGAAAATAATTGATTTGCTGGAAATATTTGAAAAGAAATTTGAAAATTTAATTTCAATAACTTTTTCTTTAAATGTTCTCAAAGAGCAATTTGCGCTGAATGATTATCAAAACATTTTGTATTGCCATTCGGAAAAATCAAAACTTCTAATCAAAACATTTTCCATCCACTATCAAAACATTACACAGAATTTTACATGTCTTTCTAACGATATTAAGGAATACATAAGCAATGAGATTCAAATGTTTAATGATACTTTAGAAGTGGTAAAAGAAAAATACGAACACCATTTAGTTGACAGATTAGAATTACAGGAGCATTACAATTTGATTAACAGATTTATATTTTGTTATGACATTTTCCATTACTTAAATAAAGTCTTTGATTATAAGTTTAAAACATTCCAAGCATTTAATAATAAATTTGCAAATAATGATTTCCATAAATTTGCAGATAAATTCATCATCAAAACTGCTTGCAAAGATATCGAAAATTTAGTTGATGAAAATGCTGAAATGAAATTTAATATTATAATTATCAGGTCATTAATAATAAAGATATCCAATTATAGGAGTGAAAATAATACACTGGGATTGCCCAAATTTTTGGGAAATAAATGCAAATTGTGCCAGCAGAACGATATTGAATCAGAAAGTAACAAAGTTGTATGTAACGATTGTATAGTAATATATGAACTTATCAACAATAAAAATAAGCAAATATCAGAATATATCAGAACAGAAAACATCAATTTAATGACATCCTTAATCGATTCAATTTTCGAAAATTTAGATTTTATAAAATCAAACGTTCCGGATTTGTTACAACCAATCGATAATAGATTCGTAAATTTATCTCGCTCTTCATTTGATGAAAAATTTAAAACAAATGTTATTTATTCCAAATCCATGTCAACGAGTTTGAGATTCCTTATGTATTTATTCAGAGACAATATTTTACTGATAGATGAATCAGACAAACAAGAAATCTTCTGTTTCGAAGATTTCACAAGTAATCTTTTGAATATGTATATGTTGATTTTGTCCGCTATTGCATTATTAAAGTTTCTAGAAGAAAATATTATTTCCGCAGAATGTGTCTCAGTGAATGATGTTGGGAAAATTGAAAATATTAAATTGAAACTGAACAAAAACATGTCACAATTAAAAGATATTTTATTGGAGATAAAATTAAATCTGGACATTGGTGATTCAGCGGACAGATTATTATTTTTAATAAATGAGTTTTTGATGTGAAATTTTATTATTATCATAAATAACTTTTATAAGATTATTTTTTATTAATGTTCAGTTTAAATCATTTAATTTTTTGTTCACTTTTCATCTGTTTTTATTTTCTTTTGAAATTTCAAATCAATGTTTTTTTCCGAACTAGTCCAAAAGCAAAATACTTTTAGGCCCTTTCACTGCTGAGATTTTTTTAACTAATCGGACATTAAGAATTTTGTTTTGCCCGCATTACTCACATACTCCCTATTCCATCAATCACCACTTAACCTCTATAATTCACATTGGTGTGCACACCAGTTGAGGTGAGTGGTTTTCGCAGAAGAGCTTCAATAACAGAATAGCGATTCCCAAAAACAACGACAATCCAATGAGTGATCTATGGTCCAATCGAACAACTATTAATATTTATTTGGGATTTTATTTATATTTTATTTATATTTTATTTTTATCTTAATTCAATACTCAATAAGTTAAAAATATCAAATTTAATATCATTCAGTACCCAGTCAAAATAGCCCGACAAAACTAGTCATTTTATTGGAATTGTCAGCATTATTATATATACTACGAGTTTATTCGACAAGATATTTTGTCCCCTCTATGGGTATTGGTCAAACTCAACATGTCGCAAGGGTACTGGTCACACCTATTATTATTTATTATGTCAATAATTTTCAATGATTTTTGATATTTTTAAGTATTGAAAATGACCTTTCTCCAGTACAGTAAGTGATTAATAAACTGACAAACAGCCACAAGATTGATTCTACGTTGGGGAAGGCTACTTCAACATTTTATTTGAATATTATTTGATGCAAGTCTGTACTTATATACGCTACTTATATAGCGTATATAAGTATTTATTGGAGGCTTTATTTTAAAATATTTTGAAATATTTTATTAGGCTTCTAGAAGCTAATTAAAGAAGCTTTATAAAAAAATTTAAAAATTTTTAGTTTGTGTCATTTTGAAATTTTAAATGGTATTTATTTTATTTTATTTTTAATTTTAATTTTCAATAAGATTTTCAAAATTTTTAATAAAAATAAAAAAATAAACGAAAGTATATATTATATTTAGAAAGTTTGAAAGGTATTTTCGGAAGAACATTGCTAAATTCCAGGAGATTGACAAGGACTATTTTATAGTCGAAAATTGTTTTCATTAAATACATTATTTGCAGCAAAAGGCTTAAATTATCATTTTATTGTTTTAAATAATAAATGCTGCTACCAAGAAATCATCACTTTATACTTTTATCATTATTATTATTATTATTATTATTATTATTATTATTATTATTATTATTATTATTATTATTATTATTATTATTATTATTATTATTATTATTATTATTATTATTATTATTATTATTATTATTATTATTATTATTATTATTATTATTATTATTATTATTATTATTATTATTATTATTATTATTATTATTATTATTATTATTATTATTATTATTATTATTATTATCGGAGCGGATGAATCGGAGCGGATGCCAGAGTGGCTACAGCATATAAATCGATGATGGGTGACATAGGAGTCACGGTTGCGGCTGTATCGAAAATAAGCACTGGAGGAGAAATTCTGGCAGCAAGACATCCAACAAAAAGATCATTGAGCCAGGGCAGCTTCACGTCGGCCAGGGGATAGGCCAGAATTACATTGGCCCATTACGCTGAGGGGAGATGCTGGATTTTCGCATGCAACTCAGCTTTCATGTAAACTTGTGAGTGAGCATGAGTCTGCTCTTGAATAGGATTTTACTGAGCGGAACTCTCATCGATGAGTCAATCTGGAGCCGTTGGCTCTTCTGTTTCGCCTCTTTTTTCTGGGATGGGTGAATCATATCCTCCCAAGCTGGTCGACTTTGGCTTTCAGAAGTCCGATTTCGGTTTCATTCGTATCATTCTTGTCCGAACAAATAAACATGATTTTAATGATGTCGTGTTGAGATTCATAATTTTCTTTAATGATTGTGTATGGTGGGTTACTGGTGGTTGAATGTTTAAGTGCTGTTACCAGCGTAACCTAGAATACAACATTGTTTTCCTCTTGGTACCCGTTGAGCAATCAACGTTGGTACAGTACCAAGGGGTTGAGTACTCGCAAAAAGTGAGCGCGTTAAGAGCACTATAATTGTCGAGCACTCTATGGGTTCACGGACGCCGATAGAAGGCACGTGTCCGATTTATTTCGGTCCCTTATCGAGAATTGTTTTCCCAAACGCCTTTCTATCGACCATCTTGTTCCAGACAATCGCAACGTTCAATCACATATCCATCAGACAATGAAAAACATTTATTTAAACACTACAATATTACAATGTCTGTTTTACCCAGGAGGGGTTGCACTCTCAAACGTTCCTCAGGATCGTGGAGTGGCTGCAGGCTCTTTCGATTTTTCTTGCTCGGCCAGCCAGGCCCTTTTCAATTTGTCTCTTGTATTCCGCCCCAGTCGTTTACGTTTTAGGTGGGTATATCTTGGCCAGCTCCACCGGAAGTGGGCGAATCTGCTCGCAGAGAGTGTCCTGGATGAACCTTTCGTTCAGTTTGCTCTCGAGCGAGCGCACTTGTAGCTTCAGCGCTGGGATTTCGAGTTGATCTTGCTCCGCCTGGGTCTGGAGTTGTGAGATGTGTGTTGTCCGTTTCTTCATCTCAGCCGGACTGAACCAAGTACCTTCGAGTTCTCGGCACTTGACCTTGAGCTTCTCGACCCGACTTCGAAGGTCTTCGGCTTGTTGCTGGGCCTGTTCGCGGTCCCTTCGTAGATTTTCGAGGAATTTGTACACTAAATGAAAACAATGACGAAGTGTCATAACTAGCTTCCAGGTGCGTAAAGGCGATTCGAATAATTGTATAAAATCAATAGAAGAATGGTAAGGAGGGTCATCTCGTCCCTGGAGACACCCTATACGCAATAAGACTTCTATGTAATGACTAAAAAATGATTTATTATACGATGAATACGCACAACAAAAATATTAAAAGTTTTAATAATAAAATTTCGACAATTCGTCATAATTGCTACAAAAACAACAAGAATCAAACGCAACACTACTACTAAATTACTAAATTACTACTAAATCGTTATCACAAATATTCTACCAAAACTATAATTTCAAGAAACGTAACTTTATCTGTTGGTATTAATCACCGAAAATTCAGCCTCTAATTTCTATTTTGTAATATTTTTAATAAAATCATGCTTTATTTCCCATAATTCAAATTTAATTAAAATGATTTGTTTATTCGTAAAAATTGTTATTAACATTACGATTTGGGTTTTTAATTTTTAGATTAAATTTTATATTATAATTTCGATATATTAATTAAATACTGAATCAACCAGCCCCGTCGGTGCTGGGTGAGCTGTTGGAACCTTAGTTTCCCACCTCATCCTCACTTAGACTGGGTTGTCATATTCAGTGGAATCATCACATTTTAGGCACATTTTAGGTTGTTTGGTCCTTTTTTTTTAGCTGATTTAATGATGCCAATTTATGATATCTTAAATGCTTATACCTTGAATGATTGGGTATATGATTCTGGTTTTATAAGGTAAGCTAAACTATTTTTATTTCCAAAAAAAATCTACGTGACTAATTTATGGATTCAACGAATTAATGTAATCCTGATGATGATGGTGATTCGGGGCTAAGTCCCAGTTCCTAATTTTAGATAGGTTCAAGTCAAGTGCCTTATAACTCTGCAGGACTATTTGTACTTTATATCTCAACGATCTCAATCCATCTTTAGTGTATATGACCATATAAAGTTTACATTTTACAATCCAGATACCTATATCATTTACATATCCTATTTAATATAAATATGGATGTCTAATTAATTATAATCTATACTTTTATGGTTGAAATTCATATGCCATCATCCCCAGTTCATAATTTAGAATTAATCGATAGAAACATATATACACACATACGTATACATATTTTATATGTACTATTTATAAATTATATTTTCATCATCCCAAATTTATATATAATCATTATAGTTTATAGTTTTGTAGTTAGAATTAACTTACCCTCACTTATAATCCGTCTCGTTATGACTGAAATACATATCTAATTTATATATACTATTTATAGTTTATATATAATTATTGATACTTTATATTTTTAACTCAAAATACGGTTATAATTTATATTTTAGATTATAATTTATATTTTCATAATCCACTTATAGGTATAACCATTTAAATTTTCTAATTTTACGGTCATAATACATTTATAATTTATATCTTATATTTATAATTTATGTTTTTATAACTAGGAATTATATATCCCCATTTATACTTTATACTTTAAAGCCATAATTTATAATTTATATATTATATTTATAATTTATATTTTTATACTCAAATTTTAGATATAACTGTTTATACTTTATAATTTCAAAATCTTCATATACTTATAATCTTTCGTCTGGTATTCATAATTTAGATTTTTACAACTAGGAATCATACATCACTGTTTATACTTTATATTTTTGGAGTCATCATCCATTTATAATTTGTATATTATGTTTATAATTTATATTTTGTAATTAGGATTTATATATATAACTATTTGTACTTGATATTTTTAAATTATGATACATTCATAATTCACATTTTATGTTTATGATTTATATTTTATTGTCAAATTTTAAATATATATTTATACTTTCTAATTTTAACGTCAACAATGCATTTATAATTTATAATTTGTATTTATAATTTATATTTCTATGATCCAATTTTAGGTATAACTATTTATTTTTAAAGTCTAAATACATTTATAATTTATATACTGTGGTTATAGTTTATATTTTTGTTGAGGTCTGTAAATTAAAATTAAAAAATTTAAATAAAATTTAGGATAATAATTCAAATAGAAAGTAAGTGAAGAAAAAAGACAAATAAAAACGGGATCGCGCACAGAATCAATAGTAAAGGAAAGTGTGATGGAAAAAGTATTAGAAAATGCCAAAAGCAATTACGAAAGGCAAGAATCCGGAAATCCGAGAAAAATCAATAAATGGAAAAATCATCGAAATCGAATGGGAAAAACGGGACAGGTATAGATTAGCTAATGGTCAACAAGATGATGGTTAGGGATTTATCAGAAAAGGGTAAGGAAGGGTCGAAAAACATTCAAACGTATGAAAACAGAAAACGTTAATTAATTAATTAATTGGCTAATGGAAAACCCGAGCTAATGGGAAACCCGAGCCAATGGAGAACCCGAGAGATAAAGGAAACCCGAGCTAGGTAAACAAGAAGAAAGGCAAACAAAAGGAAGATTTGGGCCCATTAGCTTGACACAATGATTAATGGGAAAAGAGTAAGGAGAAGATAGCGCGCGTAGGAAGACCGGTAGGGCCATTAATTATCTGGATTCGTTGGACCATTATGGGTGACAGCCGAAGCAAACACGTAGGAGAAAATGTCAAACGAAAGATTGGCTCGACAATAACCATTTGTCATCCTGATTTCGAGGAGTATATAAGCAAAGGAAAAATCAGAGAAAATCGGCATTCTGCCTCATCTAAGGTTCGAAGAATTAGATTGTAGGAAAAGCTGGTAGACGAATTAGGGAAAGTAGGGAAAAGAAGAAATAGAATTAAGAATACGGAAAGGTGAAAAGGAATCAAACCAAACAGAAACCGAGGAAAACGTGAATCGAGAGAATCTAAAGGACTAAAAGGTGAATATTATTTGTGTGCAAAGCATTGGTAATTGTAGCGTGATAATAAATTGTGAACCTGTTGTTTCAATATACGTTGGGTCGTTCATTGTTTTTGATTTAAAGAACACAGGAGTCAGAGAGAACCGACTTGAAATAATCCAAAACCCAACATTTTTATGATCAAATTTGAGGTATAACTATTTGTACGTTATATTTTTAAAGTCAAAATACATTTGTAATTTATATTTTATATTTATAATTTATCTTTTTATAACCAAATTTTAGATATAGCTATTCATACTTTATATCTACAAAGTCGAAAATACATTTATAAGTTATATTTTATATTTATAAGCTATATTTTATAATCAAATTTTAGATATAACCATTTATACTTTATATTTATAACGCCAAAATACATTTACAATTCATATTTCACATTTATAATTTAGATTTGCATAATCCAATTTTTGCTGTAACTATTTATACTCGATACTCTTGAAATCAAAATACATTTATATGATGTCGGTAATTTATACTTTCATAATCAAGACTTAGATATAATTATTTATCCTTTATATTCCTAAAGACAAAATACATTTTATGGTTTATAATTGGGGAAGGTTAAATTTAGGCTACCCATTTACAGGTTAGATTTATTAGTTACATAATTAGTTAGATGGCCTACTCAAGTTATAGATTAAGTCCTACCTATGCGCATGCCGATTATCTTTATGAATATCAGTTCAATTACTTTAATCACGAAGAAAATTTTATTCACATCGTTACAGAAGTCTAAAATTCGGCCAACGCATAAGTATGACTAAGCCCTTTTTTAATGACATTCAACTGGCTAAAATACTAGATAGTAAAATGATGTTTAGTTTAGGTCTGAGTTCTACTCAATTATGACCTTAGTGTAAAACTATTGTATGAGATTTTTAATGTTGAGTTTAATTGTATACTGCATTCGAACTCGGGAAGAATGCTTGCTCACACGGCCCCACTGTGACCGCTACGACAAGCCCTACTGTAGTATTGAGTCGAAACATATCACTGTCGACCGATAATAAATAGTTGGAGCCATAGCGGAGGGGTTTTATCGACACAACTCCATGGCAGAACCTAGAAGTGGCCGACCTCCGATGACCGAACAAAAAAAATATATATTAATGATAGTGCATGTCTGCATGTTTCATTTTAGAAAAATTCATTACCATCAAATGTAGGACTAAATAGAGACGCACTAAGACGCCGCTGATCAGTCGTATTTAAATAAGAAAAAAAAATAGGTCTTAAGGATATTCTAATTAAAAATGGTTTACATTGAAATAATTACATACGTGATTAATCATAGATAAGAAATATATCAATCAAAAATACCTACTAATAATTTTTCGGCAAAACGTGTCAGTATATATACCTATTTTGTACACGTGTATGTATTGATGCATTAAAACAAACTCGAATTCTTTTTATTCCAGAATTTTCTATTTTGCGATTTTGTTATTTTTAATGGCAATTTTTGTGCCATAATTTTTATTTTTATTTTTAAATTCTTATTTTTTAATTATTTTTCATTAATTTTACGTCCATGATGGATTTGGAACGGTTCCAGAACATTCTATATTACTTTTAATTTAATTTTTATTTTAACTGATGTTTTATGAATTTCTTTTTAAGATTTTTTATATTTATTACTAATTTATTTATTTTTCTAAATTTTATTGTTTAAGATAGCTTTTATGATGGTCATCGCCATTTTTATGGAATGTTCTGGGTTTTTCTGGAATTTTTTACTGTTTTTACCATCTTTTAAGTTATTCGAGTTTGCTTTTTGTAATTCTATGTTTATTTGGTTATTTTTGAGTTAGATTTTGCATAACTTCTTGCTTTTGTATAATTTTATTTAATTTCTGTGTTTATATTTTTTTTTAGTTGTTTCTCTTCTAATCATTATTGTTTATTTGGTGTAATTTTCATATTTAACTATACTTTTTGCTTTTTGCATGTTGTGAACCTACACATTTCAGTCACAATTATAAGTTTGGGTCTAGGATTCAGTTCTAGCCCAACAATTGGTAAAAAGGTTTAGTTAATATTACTGGGTTTTTTATCATAAGGACAATATCCATTAAGAGAAAACAATAGTAAGGATGAAGAAGTCAAATATTACGGGAAAGGATGATGACGATAAGGATAACAATGTTATTTATTTAGAAATAATAATAACATTAATAATAATTATAATAATTATAGCGACAAGGAGAAATAATACTATTAATAACAATAATACTATTAATAATAATAGAGATTGACAAGGAGATTGACAAGGACTATCGTATAGTCGAAAATTCTTTCATTAAATACATTATTTGCAGCAAAAGGCTTAAATTATCATTTTATTGTTTTAAATAATAATAATAATAATAATAATAATAATAATAATAATAATAATAATAATAATAATAATAATAATGATAAAAGTATAAAGTGATGATTTCTTGGTAGCAGCATTTATTATTTAAAACAATAAAATGATAATTTAAGCCTTTTGCTGCAAATAATGTATTTAATGAAAACAATTTTCGACTATAAATATAGTCCTTGTCAATCTCCTGGAATTTAGCAATGTTCTTCCGAAAATACTTTCAAACTTTCTAAATATAATATATACTTTCGTTTATTTTTTTATTTTTATTAAAAATTTTGAAAATCTTATTGAAAATTAAAATTAAAAATAAAATAAAATAAATACCATTTAAAATTTCAAAATGACACAAACTAAAAATTTTTAAATTTTTTTATAAAGCTTCTTTAATTAGCTTCTAGAAGCCTAATAAAATATTTCAAAATATTTTAAAATAAAGCCTCCAATAAATACTTATATACGCTATATAAGTAGCGTATATAAGTACAGACTTGCATCAAATAATATTCAAATAAAATGTTGAAGTAGCCTTCCCCAACGTAGAATCAATCTTGTGGCTGTTTGTCAGTTTATTAATCACTTACTGTACTGGAGAAAGGTCATTTTCAATACTTAAAAATATCAAAAATCATTGAAAATTATTGACATAATAAATAATAATAGGTGTGACCAGTACCCTTGCGACATGTTGAGTTTGACCAATACCCATAGAGGGGACAAAATATCTTGTCGAATAAACTCGTAGTATATATAATAATGCTGACAATTCCAATAAAATGACTAGTTTTGTCGGGCTATTTTGACTGGGTACTGAATGATATTAAATTTGATATTTTTAACTTATTGAGTATTGAATTAAGATAAAAATAAAATATAAATAAAATATAAATAAAATCCCAAATAAATATTAATAGTTGTTCGATTGGACCATAGATCACTCATTGGATTGTCGTTGTTTTTGGGAATCGCTATTCTGTTATTGAAGCTCTTCTGCGAAAACCACTCACCTCAACTGGTGTGCACACCAATGTGAATTATAGAGGTTAAGTGGTGATTGATGGAATAGGGAGTATGTGAGTAATGCGGGCAAAACAAAATTCTTAATGTCCGATTAGTTAAAAAAATCTCAGCAGCGAAAGGGCCTAAAATATTTTGCTTTTGGACTAGTTCGGAAAAAACATTGATTTATAGTTGTAATATAAAAATAAATGAAATTTCAAAAGAAAATAAAAACAGATGAAAAGTGAACAAAAAATTAAATGATTTAAACTGAAATAATCTTATAAAAGTTAATTTATGATAATAATAAAATTTCACATCAAAAACTCATTTATTAAAAATAATAATCTGTCCGCTGAATCACCAATGTCCAGATTTAATTTTATCTCCAATAAAATATCTTTTAATTGTGACATGTTTTTGTTCAGTTTCAATTTAATATTTTCAATTTTCCCAACATCATTCACTGAGACACATTCTGCGGAAATAATATTTTCTTCTAGAAACTTTAATAATGCAATAGCGGACAAAATCAACATATACATATTCAAAAGATTACTTGTGAAATCTTCGAAACAGAAGATTTCTTGTTTGTCTGATTCATCTATCAGTAAAATATTGTCTCTGAATAAATACATAAGGAATCTCAAACTCGTTGACATGGATTTGGAATAAATAACATTTGTTTTAAATTTTTCATTAAATGAGGAGCGAGATAAATTTACGAATCTATTATCGATTGGTTGTAACAGATCCGGAACGTTTGATTTTATAAAATCTAAATTTTCGAAAATTGAATCGATTAAGGATGTCATTAAATTGATGTTTTCTGTTCTGATATATTCTGATATTTGCTTATTTTTATTGTTGATAAGTTCATATATTACTATACAATCGTTACATACAACTTTGTTACTTTCTGATTCAATATCGTTCTGCTGGCACAATTTGCATTTATTTCCCAAAAATTTGGGCAATCCCAGTGTATTATTTTCACTCCTATAATTGGATATCTTTATTATTAATGACCTGATAATTATAATATTAAATTTCATTTCAGCATTTTCATCAACTAAATTTTCGATATCTTTGCAAGCAGTTTTGATGATGAATTTATCTGCAAATTTATGGAAATCATTATTTGCAAATTTATTATTAAATGCTTGGAATGTTTTAAACTTATAATCAAAGACTTTATTTAAGTAATGGAAAATGTCATAACAAAATATAAATCTGTTAATCAAATTGTAATGCTCCTGTAATTCTAATCTGTCAACTAAATGGTGTTCGTATTTCTCTTTTACCACTTCTAAAGTATCATTAAACATTTGAATCTCATTGCTTATGTATTCCTTAATATCGTTAGAAAGACATGTAAAATTCTGTGTAATGTTTTGATAGTGGATGGAAAATGTTTTGATTAGAAGTTTCGATTTTTCCGAATGGCAATACAAAATGTTTTGATAATCATTCAACTCAAATTGCTCTTTGAGAACATTTAAAGAAAAAGTTATTGAAATTAAATTTTCAAATTTCTTTTCAAATATTTCCAGCAAATCAATTATTTTCGAAAAATTATCTAATATTAAAAGTGGCCCGCTTTCTGATAGATGTTCAATAAGAATGTCTGATACATATATATTTGTAATTGATTTTGATTGGATGGAATTAATCAATATTTCGGTGAAATCATTTCTATCCAATGGACATGTCGGATTTTCAGAAATCCATTTCTTGATGCATTTTACACAGAATTTGTGTTGACAGGGCAAAACGGATGCGTATTCATTTTCTAAGTCGTTATCCATACAAATACTGCAAATATTATCAGTTTTATTCATTTCTAATTCGATTTGTATTGATTACAAATAGATATATCATTGAAGTTAATTTTTATAAAGTATAAATTTTTCGTAAATCTATTGGATAAAATATATAAATTTTATTAAATTTAATTTTTAAATAATATTTTTAATTAATAGAATTTTTTTAAATAATCCAACATAAAAATATGATTTTTTTTAATTAAATTTTTCGAAATACAAATTGAAATAAATTAATCGAACGAAATCAAAACGAAACAAATTCAAAAGCAAAGATTTCCAATTTGTGTGTAATTATTATTTTCTTTTTGAATTAAGATAATTATTAATTTTGAAAAAATTTAAACTATTGATATTTTATAATTTTTTATAATTTTGTTGCTACTTTTAACTAATAATTTTCTTGATGAGAAACTTTTATTATAGTTCAGAAATCGCTAATCCAAGATTTGTATTTGTGAAAATAATTAAGGAACATCTTTAACATATTAACGGTCACCATATCTCCGGGAAAAACGTTTCAAAAAAGGTCGTATTTTATTATTGTCAATAATGAAAGACTAAGTTATAAGGATGTTATCCATAAGAAAATTTCATCAAAATCTTATATGGTTCAAAAAATATAAATATTTTTTGCGATCTAAAAATTTAACCCGTATCATAAAATTTGAGAAAGAAATATTGCGACTTGGCCTTACCCTTTATAAACAAAATTTTTTTTTATTGTTCTCGCTGAAAGACTATGTTATAACGATGTAATTGATAAGAGAATTTTATCAAAATCTTTATTGGTAAAAAAATATATATATATTTTTGCAAAATTTTGATAAAAAATATTGCAACTTTCATCGGAATATATAAAACAAAATAAGAAAATAAAACACATTTTCTTTGAAATTTATTCGAATATTATTCAACATTTATATTAGGTTCAGTATGATAATTTTTAAAACATCCTATTATACATAAAGATACTTTACAATTGTCACATTAATATCGAGTTTCCCTTCGAAAAATGTGGCACTCTAATTGGCTGAAATTTATACTGGGCTTGTACAGACAGCGTACAAATCCATACGGGATAATCTAAAACGAAACAGAAGCGCAGAATTCCATTTAAATTTAATATGAAGCCTGCCGTATATGTACGGGATAATCCAATATCCATATTCAGTTTGCCTGTATATATATATATATATATATATATATATATATATATATATATATATATATATCTATATATATATATATATATATATATATTATATATATATATATATATATATATATATATATATATATATATATATATATATATATATATATATATATATATGGGTTAAACCGTTAAGAGGTTTAAATTTGACTTTTAATCATAAAAAAATTTAAACTAAGAGTTTATATTAAAAAAATTATATTATAATTATATTTATTTAATTACTTATTATTATTTTAAAAATTATATTATATTAATATAAAAAAAATTAATATTAAAACTGCTGATAATATAAAAATTAAGCAGTTGGAATTATGAAAATGTAGTGGGTGGACACACAAATATCCATTACAAAAGTTTTGAAACCGGTTGTTTATTTATGTCAAATGTATTCACAACAAATATAAAATTATGGGTTCAAATTATGAAACTAAAGTAAATGATGGGTCTAATAATTGAATTAAAGTAATCAATGTGCTGAAATAAGTAAATTAAGGTTCAAATTAGTAAATTAAGATCCTAAAAAATTAAATTAAAGTAATCAATGGGTTCAAATAAGTAAATTAAGGTTCTAAAAAATTAAATTAAAGTAAATCAAGGTCCAAAATTTTAAATTAAAGTAAATTATGGTTCAAATAAGTAAATAAAGGTTCTAAAAAAATTAAATTAAAGTTAATTAAGGTTCAAAATTTAAAATTAAGTAATCAATGGTAAAAAATTTTAAATTAAAGTTAAATAAGTAAATTAAAGTAATGTAATAAATAAATTAAAGTAAGATTTTTAAATTTATTAACAAAAGGTTGGAATAATAGTAGGTGTTTGAGAATTGAAATTTTTTAATGAAAATTTTTATGAAATAATTTTTTAAGTAATTTTTAATAGAAATTTTAATGAAATATCTTTCAATGGTAATTTTTAATGGAGATTTTTATGGAATAATTTTTAAGATAATTTTTAATGAAAATTCTTATGAAATATTTTTCAATGATAATTTTAGATGGAAATTTTTATGAAATATTTTTCAAAGACAAATTTTAATAATAATTCAACAACAAACCAACAACTTAGTACCAACAACCAGTAACTTACGAACATGTATTTACAACCAGATACCTACAACTAGATACTAACAACCAGTTACCTGATACCAAGTACCTACAACCACCTACCAAGTACTAACAACCAAAAACAACCAGCTAACAACTAGCTACGGCCTACCAAATACTAACAACCTACAACTATATAACAACAATCAGTAAACAACACTGTACCAACTACCAAATACAAGATACCAACAACAAGATACCAAGTACTTACATCCAGATGACCACATGAAATTATTGGTTAAATAGGTAAATTAATGTTTAATTTTTAAATTAAGTAATCAATGATCTAAAATATTAAAGTTAAAGTCAATTTAAGATAAAAGTTTTCTGGGATTTTCAATGTTAATTTTAGATGCAAATCTTCGTCAATTAATCAATGACCACATGAAATTATTGGTTAAATATGAAAATAAGGGCTATATTTAGTTGTTAAGTAAATTATGGTCTAAAATTAAGTGATAAAGGATAAATAGGTAAATTAAGGATAAGTAAACCAATGGTTCAAATTTTAAATTAAAGCTAAATAAGTAAATTAAAGTAATAATTTTTAACCCTTTGAGGACCGGCTTTTTTTAAAATTTATTTAAATTTTTAAATTTTATTTTTTTTATAAATATTTTATTTATTTCATTAAAAACTGGAGAAAAAAATTAATTTTATAATTTTTAAAATTTTTAAAATAAAATTTATTTACATGAATATAAATATTTTATAATATATTTTTTATAAAATATTGTTCAATATTCACATAGGTTTATTTCATTCATTCATTCATTCATTCATTTTTATGTGGTAATTAAATGTNTTTTAATAGAAATTTTAATGAAATATCTTTCAATGGTAATTTTTAATGGAGATTTTTATGGAATAATTTTTAAGATAATTTTTAATGAAAATTCTTATGAAATATTTTTCAATGATAATTTTAGATGGAAATTTTTATGAAATATTTTTCAAAGACAAATTTTAATAATAATTCAACAACAAACCAACAACTTAGTACCAACAACCAGTAACTTACGAACATGTATTTACAACCAGATACCTACAACTAGATACTAACAACCAGTTACCTGATACCAAGTACCTACAACCACCTACCAAGTACTAACAACCAAAAACAACCAGCTAACAACTAGCTACGGCCTACCAAATACTAACAACCTACAACTATATAACAACAATCAGTAAACAACACTGTACCAACTACCAAATACAAGATACCAACAACAAGATACCAAGTACTTACATCCAGATGACCACATGAAATTATTGGTTAAATAGGTAAATTAATGTTTAATTTTTAAATTAAGTAATCAATGATCTAAAATATTAAAGTTAAAGTCAATTTAAGATAAAAGTTTTCTGGGATTTTCAATGTTAATTTTAGATGCAAATCTTCGTCAATTAATCAATGACCACATGAAATTATTGGTTAAATATGAAAATAAGGGCTATATTTAGTTGTTAAGTAAATTATGGTCTAAAATTAAGTGATAAAGGATAAATAGGTAAATTAAGGATAAGTAAACCAATGGTTCAAATTTTAAATTAAAGCTAAATAAGTAAATTAAAGTAATAATTTTTAACCCTTTGAGGACCGGCTTTTTTTAAAATTTATTTAAATTTTTAAATTTTATTTTTTTTATAAATATTTTATTTATTTCATTAAAAACTGGAGAAAAAAATTAATTTTATAATTTTTAAAATTTTTAAAATAAAATTTATTTACATGAATATAAATATTTTATAATATATTTTTTATAAAATATTGTTCAATATTCACATAGGTTTATTTCATTCATTCATTCATTCATTCATTTTTATGTGGTAATTAAATGTGATTTTCATCATAGTTTGATTTATTTTAGTTTTTAGCTAATATTATGTAAACAGTGTGTTTTATGAAATTTTTTTATTTGAAAAAAAATTTTCTTTTTTAATTTTATATATGAAAAACCACATTTGATATTTTTAGAACTAGTTTGCTACTATAGTGACGGCCGGCCCTCAAAGGGTTAAATAAGTAATGTAATAAGTAAATTAAACTAAGATTTTTAAATTTATTATCAAAAGATTGAATAATCACAAACTTTTTTGAGAAATGTAATTTTTAATGAAAATTTAAATGGAAATTTTTTTTTAAGTTAATTTTAATTGTAAAATTTTTTAAGTTAATTTTAATGAAATAATTTTTTAAGTTAATTTTTAATGGAAATTTTTATGGAATAATTTTTAAGATAATTTTTAATGAAAAATTTTATGAAATATTTTTAAGATAATTTTAAATGTAAAATTTTTTAAGTTAATTGTTAAAGTAAATTTTAATGAAATAATTTTTTAAGTTAATCGCCATGACAAACGGGACGATCAATAGAAACTCAGAAAAGAAAACGGAAGTGAAAAGAAATTAAAAATGAGAAAGAGAAAGGAAATAAAAGTTATCAAACAGGAAAATAAAAATCAAGGTCAGTACTAATTAATTAGTACAAAAAGGAAAAGGAATTTTGAAATCGGGGAAAAAGGAAAACAACAATATCTTTATCTCGACAGCTTGCCAGTGATAATAGAATTGATGGGAGAAGGCGGTCAAACAAAAAAGGGAAAAACAACTTGACAGCTGTCATAGATAAAAATGGGACAGTCGGGGAAAGCAGGAGAAGGAAAGTAAAAAAACATTTGATTATCTGGAGTGCCACAAGAGAAGCGAACTGTATAAGGGAAAACTAGTGAACATGAGGAGGACAACAAAATTAGAAGAAAAATTAGAGACAAAGTGACGCGAAATTGAAAACGATTTGGAAGACGATTTGAGAGATAAAATTATTGGAGAAAATTAGACGTTGGACGAAACGTTGTTGGACAAACGATTGTCAAATAATTGTAAAGGAAATAATTGTGGAAAATAATTATTGCAGAAGAGTTGAAGAAAAGAATTAGTTGAATAATAAAACGAAAAGAAGTTATTGATTATTTGAATAAAGTTTGGAAGAAAGTCAAAGAAAACAACCAGCTCAAAATCCCAGTTTAGAAACCAATCAGTAATTTGTGATCTTTAAACCCGGTGTTATACATAAGTGCTATTCCTCAGCGAGTGTTGCAATAAGCATTGTATAGTCACCAAGCAGAGTGTTGAATTTATTGCCAGTGTAAAGAGAAAGATTATTTGTGATTATCAATAAAGATTTCTGTTGTCAAGTGTTATTTTTGAATTATATAAAGACACGCTTGGAATCAGAGTAACAATTAAAATAATCACCAACTCAATAACCCAACAATATATATAAAAATTAATTACTTTCTAATCAAATTTTAATAAAAAATTTATCAATTTTTTATCAATTTAAATTATTTTTTAATAAAATTTCAATTTAATATTTCAATTTTCACCTAGTTGAGACAAGATTATTGAATTTTAACTGTAACAATGTGTAAATTAAAAATAGATTTTTATAAATTGGTTTAGAATGCTGTGTTATAAATTGTTATTATGAGACCAAGTCAAAAAAATCATTCAGAAAAATTATAATTTTAAACTTAATTGAAATCCCAATAATTTCAAAAATTAAATTCATCATATCCTGAATAAAGTAATAATAAAATATAAATAAGATCGTCGAATTAAAGTAATATTTAAGAGCTTAATTAATGATCTCATTATTATTATATCAGAATACAAGCCTTAAAATTAAGTTTTTAAAAAACCCTACAGAGCAACTATCTCAAATGCCTGATACTCATCTGACTTGTTAGTAGGTAGATAGTAGCTTACGGCAGCAATGACCCCCCCCCCCCCCCCCGGGGGGGGGGGGTTGCTGCAACTTTTTTTGCTGCAACTCACATTTTTTGCTGCAACTTTTGATTACGCAATTTTTCAGACTATAGTGAAGGGGTCTCGATGGTCCTGGGATTTTCTATACAAAAAATTTTTTTCTATACAAAAATCCGACTACCACTAAAAAAGCATGGAATTTTCACACTATAGTGAGGGGGTCTCGATGGTCCTGGGATTTTCAATACAAAAAAATTTTTTCAATACAAAATCCGACTACCACTAAAAAAGCATGGAATTTTCAGACTATAGTGAGGAGGTCTCGATGGTCCTGGGATTTTCAATACAAAAAATTTTTTCAATACAAAAATCCGACTACCACTAAAAAAGCCAAGGATTTATCACACTATAGTGAGGGGGTCTCGATGGTCCTAGGATTTTCAATACAAAAATCCGACTACCACTAAAAAAGCATGGAATTTTCACACTATAGTGAGGGGGTCTCGATGGTCCTGGGATTTTCAATACAAAAAAATTTTTTCAATACAAAAATCCGACTACCACTAAAAAAGCATGGAATTTTCAGACTATAGTGAGGAGGTCTCGATGGTCCTGGGATTTTCAATACAAAAAAATTTTTTCAATACAAAAATCCGACTACCACTAAAAAAGCATGGAATTTTCACACTATAGTGAGGGGGTCTCGATGGTCCTGGGATTTTCTATACAAAAAATTTTTTTCTATACAAAAATCCGACTACCACTAAAAAAGCATGGAATTTTCACACTATAGTGAGGGGGTCTCGATGGTCCTGGGATTTTCAATACAAAAAAATTTTTTCAATACAAAAATCCGACTACCACTAAAAAAGCATGGAATTTTCAGACTATAGTGAGGAGGTCTCGATGGTCCTGGGATTTTCAATACAAAAAAATTTTTTCAATACAAAAATCCGACTACCACTAAAAAAGCCAAGGATTTATCACACTATAGTGAGGGGGTCTCGATGGTCCTAGGATTTTCAATACAAAAATCCGACTACCACTAAAAAAGCATGGAATTTTCACACTATAGTGAGGGGGTCTCGATGGTCCTGGGATTTTCAATACAAAAAAATTTTTTCAATACAAAAATCCGACTACCACTAAAAAAGCATGGAATTTTCAGACTATAGTGAGGAGGTCTCGATGGTCCTGGGATTTTCAATACAAAAAAATTTTTTCAATACAAAAATCCGACTACCACTAAAAAAGCCAAGGATTTATCACACTATAGTGAAGGGGTCTCGATGGTCCGGGGATTTTCAATACAAAAATCCGACTACCACTAAAAAAGCATGGAATTTTCACACTATAGTGAGGGGGTCTAGATGGTCCTGGGATTTTCAATACAAAAAAAATTTTTTCAATACAAAAAGGTGGTCTCAATAAAAAAGCATGGATTTTTCTAGGCCAATTCAGGTGGGTCTCCTTGGTCCTGAGAATTTCAATAGAAAAAGGCGGTTTACACTAAAAAAGAGTGGTAATTTAAGGTCTCAGGATATTTTCAATAGAAAAAGGCGGTCTTCAATAAAAAAGCATGGTAATTTAAGGTCTCAGGATATTTTCAATACAAAAATCCGATTATCAATAAAAAGCATGGATTTTTCTAGGCCAATTAATGCGGGTCTCCTTGGTCCTGAAAAAAAGGTGGTCTACACTAAAAAACGTGGTAAATTTTTTCAATTAAAGTAAATAATGGTTCTAAAAATTAAAGTAAATTATGGTTCTAAAAATTAAATTAAAGTAAATAATGGTCCAAATTTTTCAATTAAAGTAAATTATGGGTCTAAAAAATTAAATTAAAGTAAATAATGGTCCAAATTTTTCAATTAAAGTAAATAATGGTCCAAATTTTTCAATTACATTAAATTATAGTTCTAAAAAATTAAATTAAAGTAAATTATGGTTCTAAAAAATTAAATTAAAGTAAATAATGGTTCAAATTTTTCAATTAAAGTAAATAATGGTTCTAAAAATTGAATTACAGTAAATTATGGTTCTAAAAAATTGAATTACAGTAAATTATGGTTCTTAAAAATTAAATTACAGTAAATAATGGTCCAAATTTTTCAATTACAGTTAATTATGGTTCTAAAAATTAAATTAAAGTAAATTAAGGTTCAAATTTTTCAATTAAAGTAAATTAAGGTCCAAATTTTTCAATTAAAGTTAATTAAGGTCCAAATTTTAAAATTAAGTAATCAATGGTCAAAAATTTTAAATTAAAGTTAAATAAGTAAATTAAAGTAATAATTTTTAAATAAGTAATGTAATAAGTAAATTAAAGTAAGATTTTAAAATTTATTAACAAAAAGTTGAAATAATAGAAGGTGTTTGAGAATTGAAATTTTTTAATGAAAATTTTTATGAAATAATTTTTTAGTAATTTTTAATAGAAATTTTTATGGAATAATTTTTTAAGTTAATTTTTAATGGAAATTTTTATGAAATATTTTTCAATGATAATTTTAGATGGAAATTTTTAAGATAATTTTTAATGAAAATTTCTATGAAATATTTTTCAAAGACAAATTTTAATAATAATTCAACAACAAACCAACAACTTAGTACCAACAACCAGTAACTTACGAACATGTATTTACAACCAGATACCTACAACTAGATACTAACAACCAGTTACCTGATACCAAGTACCTACAACCACCTACCAAGTACTAACAACCAAAAACAACCAGCTAACAACTAGCTACGGCCTACCAAATACTAACAACCTACAACTATATAACAACAATCAGTAAACAACACTGTACCAACTACCAAATACAAGATACCAACAACAAGATACCAAGTACTTACATCCAGATGACCACATGAAATTATTGGTTAAATAGGTAAATTAATGTTTAATTTTTAAATTAAGTAATCAATGATCTAAAATATTAAAGTTAAAGTCAATTTAAGATAAAAGTTTTCTGGGATTTTCAATGTTAATTTTAGATGCAAATCTTCGTCAATTAATCAATGACCACATGAAATTATTGGTTAAATATGAAAATAAGGGCTATATTTAGTTGTTAAGTAAATTATGGTCTAAAATTAAGTGATAAAGGATAAATAGGTAAATTAAGGATAAGTAAACCAATGGTTCAAATTTTAAATTAAAGCTAAATAAGTAAATTAAAGTAATAATTTTTAACCCTTTGAGGACCGGCTTTTTTTAAAATTTATTTAAATTTTTAAATTTTATTTTTTTTATAAATATTTTATTTATTTCATTAAAAACTGGAGAAAAAAATTAATTTTATAATTTTTAAAATTTTTAAAATAAAATTTATTTACATGAATATAAATATTTTATAATATATTTTTTATAAAATATTGTTCAATATTCACATAGGTTTATTTCATTCATTCATTCATTCATTCATTTTTATGTGGTAATTAAATGTGATTTTCATCATAGTTTGATTTANTTTTAATAGAAATTTTAATGAAATATCTTTCAATGGTAATTTTTAATGGAGATTTTTATGGAATAATTTTTAAGATAATTTTTAATGAAAATTCTTATGAAATATTTTTCAATGATAATTTTAGATGGAAATTTTTATGAAATATTTTTCAAAGACAAATTTTAATAATAATTCAACAACAAACCAACAACTTAGTACCAACAACCAGTAACTTACGAACATGTATTTACAACCAGATACCTACAACTAGATACTAACAACCAGTTACCTGATACCAAGTACCTACAACCACCTACCAAGTACTAACAACCAAAAACAACCAGCTAACAACTAGCTACGGCCTACCAAATACTAACAACCTACAACTATATAACAACAATCAGTAAACAACACTGTACCAACTACCAAATACAAGATACCAACAACAAGATACCAAGTACTTACATCCAGATGACCACATGAAATTATTGGTTAAATAGGTAAATTAATGTTTAATTTTTAAATTAAGTAATCAATGATCTAAAATATTAAAGTTAAAGTCAATTTAAGATAAAAGTTTTCTGGGATTTTCAATGTTAATTTTAGATGCAAATCTTCGTCAATTAATCAATGACCACATGAAATTATTGGTTAAATATGAAAATAAGGGCTATATTTAGTTGTTAAGTAAATTATGGTCTAAAATTAAGTGATAAAGGATAAATAGGTAAATTAAGGATAAGTAAACCAATGGTTCAAATTTTAAATTAAAGCTAAATAAGTAAATTAAAGTAAGATTTTTAAATTTATTATCAAAAGATTGAATAACCACCAACTTTTTTGAGAAATGTAATTTTTAATGAAAATTTAAATGGAAATTTTTTTTAAGTTAATTTTAAATGTAAAATTTTTTAAGTTAATTTTAATGAAATAATTTTTTAAGTTAATTTTTTAATAGAAATTTAATGGAATAATAATAATAATAATAATAATAATAATAATAATAATAATAATAATAATAATAATTCAACAGTTCCCAACAATCGGTTACTAAATATTTTTAACTAGATGCTAACAAATACTTTGAACATGATACCACGTACTAACTAACTCTCAAACAACCAGATACCTACAACTAGTTACTAACAACCAACTAAGTATTCTTTATTGTATTTTATGAAATGTTTTTAAATTAATTTTTTATCTGTCTTTAAAAATATGTTTAATTACAATCAATAGAAAACCTTTTCAAAATGTCTAAATTTAACATACATGTTGACTTTCATCAAAAAACCACAACTCAATCACTTTAAAACACCACGTGAAATTCAAAATAATTTAAATTACAATGAAATACTAATGAATTCTAATTTACAAAAACATCTTCTTTTAAATGATAACTTATTATTGCATCGTAAAATCACATTCAATAAATACTTATTGTTGATCAGTTTTATTATATATACTCTGAGTTTATCCGACAGGATGTTTTGACCCGCTAAGGGTACAGGTCGTAAGGGTACTGGTCGTAAGGGTATTAGTCGTAAAGGTACTAGTCGTAAGGATATTGCTAACTCTCAACCCCCACCTACCCATTAACTAGCTACTAAGTACTAACAACCAGTTACCTGATACCAAGTACATACAACCAACATCAACCTGTTACTAAGCATTATCAACCTACAACTATATAACAACAATCAGTAAACAACACTCTACCAACTATTAAATACAAGATACCAACAACTAGATACCAACAATCAACTAACCACACATAAAAATAATAGCAATTAAATACAAAATATTCTTCATCACATACACTATCTTCTTATCAAAATCTAAAAAGTCAATCAGATACCAACTACCAACTACCAAGTACTAACAACCAACTACCTACAACCAACAACTATGTACTAACAAATTGATCTTTAAAAGAAAAATACTCATCACTTGAAAAATTAGATGGAAAATTAATTGAACTCAAGACATCAATAACTTGGTAAAAATTGATTAAATAATTGCAAAAAATTTAAATTTACTCAAAATAAATATCATAAAAATTTAATTAATAGACAAGAAAGAATTCTATTCATTAATCATCCAGTAAATAAAAAAATACTGATCATTCAAGTTGAATCAACTAAGATAATAAATTAATAAGATAAGATTTAGTAGATAATTGATTTAGATTGAATAAATTAATTGAAATAAAATTAATTTTAATTATTTTTTTTAAAAATAATACATGTACTCAAATTGATTGACTGAATGCTCAAATATTCAAAAATCAGTATAAATTCATTAAAATTATCAATGTCATCAATCTACAATAAAAATAATTATCATTAAATTCCAAAAGAGACTAGAAAACTAACAAACCAGAAAATTCATTCAAATGACAATAATTGGTATATTCAAGCGAATTCTCTAATAAAATCATCTAAAAAGAATCATTTCGCCTGAAATATCTCTATTTTTAAAGATTAGTATCTTATCGATAAGTACTTGTTAAATATCATATATTCACCTCAAACTAACAAGATTCCTTAAAATCCCTTAAATGACTATATTTCTACCCTTAATCAATATTATTACAAATAATTCAATAAAATCATCTAAAAAGCATCAAATTTCCAAATAACTCTATCTTTAAAGATTAGTATTTTATCGATAAATATCCTTAAAAGGTTATATATTTACCTCAGACTAATAAGATTCCTTAAAATCCCCTTTAAATGACTATAATTCTAACTTTAATTCGTATTATCACAAATATTTCCCTATAAAACAGGTAAAATCATTAACTCTAAATAATTTATAAAATCTAATGATAAAACCGGTTATAATAACATTTTTGTTAATCACTGTAAATATTTGTAAATTACTACTCGAAATTTAAAATAAATATAACTGACTAGGTCCCATTGAAAGATTAAATTTATCCATTCAATAAAATATATTTCTTCAAATGATCATTTTTACCGATATTCAACCGATTTAATTACTAATTAAAATCACCCGATAGATTTCTCCCAATAAAGATCAATTTTCTTTAGTCGACGTTTTAAATCAATATTTCCAACTTTTGTCGTTGTCCGTCTAAATAAAGATAAAAAATAATTTAAAGTTGATATCAATCCCAATTATCTGTAAAGTTTTCATTGTCAAAACCAAGTAAATAGATTATCCCTACTTAATAAAACATTGTTCTAAAACATAAATCTAAATTAATTTACTGTGCATTAATCACAACCTAATAAAACAATATAATTATTATTGATTCATAACTAATGTATTGAAATTTCCCTTAAAACATTGATATTTTACCAACATCATCCTTAAAAGATCATATATTCCCATCTTAACCCATCCTTCATTAAATTCAATCGAATATATCTCCCTTACAATGATATATTCCTACCTTATCCGATCTCTCATTAAATCTAACCAACTATATCTCCCTTAAAAGATCATATTTTCCCATCTTAACCGATCTCTCATTAAAGTCAATCGACTATATCTCCCTTACAATGATATATTCCCATCTTAACCCATCCCTCATTAAATTTAACCAACTATATCCCCTCAAAAGATCATATTTTCACACCTTATCCGATCTCTCATTAAATCTAACCGACAATATCCCATCTTATCCGATCTCTCACCAAATATTTCTACCCTTTTAAACATCTAACCGAATATATCCTTCAATTCTATCCACTTGAATCCTCCTTTAATTCACTCAATCCTCTTAAAATCCTTAGAGAACTTCAAAAATATGACTTAATTGTTACAGACACCAAATATTCTTCCATTGAAATAATTTAGTAGCTATGTAGTAAGAGTTCACTAAAAGATCAAAAATCAATATATTCTACAAATATTTACCATCAAATACTGGAGATGAAATATATTGTTTGATTATAATTCTTCATCGATTCAACCAATCATTTTCAAGCAATAACAGCAAACTAAATTTCTGTATATCCTACAATAATTATCAAGTAAATTTTAAGTTATTGATAAAGTTAACTGGTTTCTTAGCATATGTTTTTTAAAGTGCATCAATGTGTAAATATTCTTAGAAAATTATTGAAAAATTATTTATTCAAATGCATTACAAAGTTATCATCAAAAATCACTTAATTATTAACCTAATTGTCAATGAAATTAATTTTTATTTAAAAACTATTCAATAAAATACAACTAATTATCAAGAAATTAATTAAATTTATCAATTAAATTTATCAGTCAACATGAAATTCTTAGAAAATTATTCAATATCCTCATAAAAATTTATCCACTTGATTATTGTAAAAACTCTAATTATTAACATTGAAAATAAATTTTATTTAAAATTAAAAAACCAATCAATAAAAATACATTCAATTATCAAGAAATTAATTAAATTTACCTTAGAATTAGCATTAAATTACAGAAATTCACAAAAATAATGGAAATTCACAAAAATGATAAAAATTCACAAAAATAATAGAAATCCACAAAATGATAGATATCCACGAAAAATTACGGAAATTCATGAAAATATTAGAAATTCACAAAAAATGATGGAAATTCATGAAAATGATAGAAATTTACTTGAATAAAACCATCAACTCTAAAAATTATCAATGCCTTAAACAACAAATTTGTCTAAATAATCATTCAAATAAAAGCATTAAATACCTTTACGACTAATACACTTACGACATGTTGAATGTGAGTAGTACCCTTGTGAGCAATACCCATAGGGGGACAGAATATTTTTTTCGGATAAACTCAGAGTATATATTAATTAACTCATTCAAATTTATCATTGAATCAGTAAAATTATCATAAATTTCGATAAAAATTCTAATGTGGTAAGCAATGAAAAGAGAAATATTCTTTAAACTTAGATAAAACTAACAATGAAGGTGGTAAGAATCATTAAAGTGAGAAAATTATTCATTACTCGATGATAAATTCAAATGGATGAAAATAATTGGTAGAATAATTTATTAATGGGCATAGATAAGAAAAAAGGCTGATAAGAATGGAAATATATTAATTGAATTTATTTAAAATTATTTCATAAAATTCATAAAAAAAAAACTTTTAAAAGAAATATTTGTGGAGATGTTTTAGGTGAAAATTAATCAAAATCGGCGGAATATAATTGATTAAATATCGAGGATGGGGGTTATAATTAATGGAAAATCAATGGGATACAAATGATTAAATAGTGGAAAATCCTGTGGATACAAATGATTAATTAATGGAAGATTGAGAATCGTGGGAATATAAGTGAGAAGGATATGTAATTTAAACTATTTTATTACATAACAACCCGCGTCTATTTTATTACATAACAAGCCGCGTCTATTTTATTACATAACAAGCTGTGAATGCTATTTTAGCAACATTTTACCAAATTTTTAAAGTATGTAATTTAATTTTAATTATATTTTAAAATTGTATATATTTTGAATATCATTCTATTGTTTAATTTCAATAATAAGTTTAAAAAGTATATAATGATTAATAAATGAATATCTTATTAACATTTATTTGAGAATTTAAAAAACTTTACTTAAATTTTGTGAAGTATTTAATTTTGATTGTACTTTATAAGACATATATTTGAGTATTAACTTATTTTGATTGAAGTATCACATTCAATATTATGATGATTTTTTTTTCTAAATTGAAATATTTTAGTGTAAAATAGTTAATTTGATAATAAATAGAATACAATGTTAAAGGACTTTTTGAAAAAAAGTTAGTTTCTACTGCCTAATCAATAAGTTTAAAAAGTTTAGAACTGTTAATAAATCAATTTCTTATTCGCATTTACATATAAAATTTTTATTTTTAAATTAAAGTATTAAATTGATGATTTAATTTTAATTGTATTTGAATGATACATTTAATTTACTTTGATTGAAAGGAGTAATATAATTCATATTATGATATTTGTTTTCGAAATATTTAGTGTAGAATAGTAAATTTAATAATATATAGCTATTATTACAAGTACTTATACAAAAAAAAACACTTTTTATTTCTAATGTTTTATTCCATCAATAAGTTTAAAAGTATGTAACTGGTAATAGATTAATTTCTTATTTACATTATTCGAGAATTTGAAAAACTTATAAAATTTATATTTTTAAAATTTAATTTTGATTGTATTTTCTAAGACTTATATTTGAATATTTAACTTATTTTGAATGAAAAGGGTAATATATATATATAACCCCCATCCTCGATATTTAATCAATTATATTCCGCCGATTTTGATTAATTTTCACCTAAAACATCTCCACAAATATTTCTTTTAAAAGTTTTTTTTTTATGAATTTTATGAAATAATTTTAAATAAATTCAATTAATATATTTCCATTCTTATCAACCTTTTTTCTTATCTATGCCCATTAATAAATTATTCTACCAATTATTTTCATCCATTTGAATTTATCATCGAGTAATGAATAATTTTCTCACTTTAATGATTCTTACCACCTTCATTGTTAGTTTTATCTAAGTTTAAAGAATATTTCTCTTTTCATTGCTTACCACATTAGAATTTTTATCGAAATTTATGATAATTTTACTGATTCAATGATAAATTTGAATGAGTTAATTAATATATACTCTGAGTTTATCCGAAAAAAATATTCTGTCCCCCTATGGGTATTGCTCACAAGGGTACTACTCACATTCAACATGTCGTAAGTGTATTAGTCGTAAAGGTATTTAATGCTTTTATTTGAATGATTATTTAGACAAATTTGTTGTTTAAGGCATTGATAATTTTTAGAGTTGATGGTTTTATTCAAGTAAATTTCTATCATTTTCATGAATTTCCATCATTTTTTGTGAATTTCTAATATTTTCATGAATTTCCGTAATTTTTCGTGGATATCTATCATTTTTGTGGATTTCTATTATTTTTGTGAATTTTTATCATTTTTGTGAATTTCCATTATTTTTGTGAATTTCTGTAATTTAATGCTAATTCTAAGGTAAATTTAATTAATTTCTTGATAATTGAATGTATTTTTATTGATTGGTTTTTTAATTTTAAATAAAATTTATTTTCAATGTTAATAATTAGAGTTTTTACAATAATCAAGTGGATAAATTTTTATGAGGATATTGAATAATTTTCTAAGAATTTCATGTTGACTGATAAATTTAATTGATAAATTTAATTAATTTCTTGATAATTAGTTGTATTTTATTGAATAGTTTTTAAATAAAAATTAATTTCATTGACAATTAGGTTAATAATTAAGTGATTTTTGATGATAACTTTGTAATGCATTTGAATAAATAATTTTTCAATAATTTTCTAAGAATATTTACACATTGATGCACTTTAAAAAACATATGCTAAGAAACCAGTTAACTTTATCAATAACTTAAAATTTACTTGATAATTATTGTAGGATATACAGAAATTTAGTTTGCTGTTATTGCTTGAAAATGATTGGTTGAATCGATGAAGAATTATAATCAAACAATATATTTCATCTCCAGTATTTGATGGTAAATATTTGTAGAATATATTGATTTTTGATCTTTTAGTGAACTCTTACTACATAGCTACTAAATTATTTCAATGGAAGAATATTTGGTGTCTGTAACAATTAAGTCATATTTTTGAAGTTCTCTAAGGATTTTAAGAGGATTGAGTGAATTAAAGGAGGATTCAAGTGGATAGAATTGAAGGATATATTCGGTTAGATGTTTAAAAGGGTAGAAATATTTGGTGAGAGATCGGATAAGATGGGATATTGTCGGTTAGATTTAATGAGAGATCGGATAAGGTGTGAAAATATGATCTTTTGAGGGGATATAGTTGGTTAAATTTAATGAGGGATGGGTTAAGATGGGAATATATCATTGTAAGGGAGATATAGTCGATTGACTTTAATGAGAGATCGGTTAAGATGGGAAAATATGATCTTTTAAGGGAGATATAGTTGGTTAGATTTAATGAGAGATCGGATAAGGTAGGAATATATCATTGTAAGGGAGATATATTCGATTGAATTTAATGAAGGATGGGTTAAGATGGGAATATATGATCTTTTAAGGATGATGTTGGTAAAATATCAATGTTTTAAGGGAAATTTCAATACATTAGTTATGAATCAATAATAATTATATTGTTTTATTAGGTTGTGATTAATGCACAGTAAATTAATTTAGATTTATGTTTTAGAACAATGTTTTATTAAGTAGGGATAATCTATTTACTTGGTTTTGACAATGAAAACTTTACAGATAATTGGGATTGATATCAACTTTAAATTATTTTTTATCTTTATTTAGACGGACAACGACAAAAGTTGGAAATATTGATTTAAAACGTCGACTAAAGAAAATTGATCTTTATTGGGAGAAATCTATCGGGTGATTTTAATTAGTAATTAAATCGGTTGAATATCGGTAAAAATGATCATTTGAAGAAATATATTTTATTGAATGGATAAATTTAATCTTTCAATGGGACCTAGTCAGTTATATTTATTTTAAATTTCGAGTAGTAATTTACAAATATTTACAGTGATTAACAAAAATGTTATTATAACCGGTTTTATCATTAGATTTTATAAATTATTTAGAGTTAATGATTTTACCTGTTTTATAGGGAAATATTTGTGATAATACGAATTAAAGTTAGAATTATAGTCATTTAAAGGGGATTTTAAGGAATCTTATTAGTCTGAGGTAAATATATAACCTTTTAAGGATATTTATCGATAAAATACTAATCTTTAAAGATAGAGTTATTTGGAAATTTGATGCTTTTTAGATGATTTTATTGAATTATTTGTAATAATATTGATTAAGGGTAGAAATATAGTCATTTAAGGGATTTTAAGGAATCTTGTTAGTTTGAGGTGAATATATGATATTTAACAAGTACTTATCGATAAGATACTAATCTTTAAAAATAGAGATATTTCAGGCGAAATGATTCTTTTTAGATGATTTTATTAGAGAATTCGCTTGAATATACCAATTATTGTCATTTGAATGAATTTTCTGGTTTGTTAGTTTTCTAGTCTCTTTTGGAATTTAATGATAATTATTTTTATTGTAGATTGATGACATTGATAATTTTAATGAATTTATACTGATTTTTGAATATTTTGAGCATTCAGTCAATCAATTTGAGTACATGTATTATTTTTAAAAAAAATAATTAAAATTAATTTTATTTCAATTAATTTATTCAATCTAAATCAATTATCTACTAAATCTTATCTTATTAATTTATTATCTTAGTTGATTCAACTTGAATGATCAGTATTTTTTTATTTACTGGATGATTAATGAATAGAATTCTTTCTTGTCTATTAATTAAATTTTTATGATATTTATTTTGAGTAAATTTAAATTTTTTGCAATTATTTAATCAATTTTTACCAAGTTATTGATGTCTTGAGTTCAATTAATTTTCCATCTAATTTTTCAAGTGATGAGTATTTTTCTTTTAAAGATCAATTTGTTAGTACATAGTTGTTGGTTGTAGGTAGTTGGTTGTTAGTACTTGGTAGTTGGTAGTTGGTATCTGATTGACTTTTTAGATTTTGATAAGAAGATAGTGTATGTGATGAAGAATATTTTGTATTTAATTGCTATTATTTTTATGTGTGGTTAGTTGATTGTTGGTATCTAGTTGTTGGTATCTTGTATTTAATAGTTGGTAGAGTGTTGTTTACTGATTGTTGTTATATAGTTGTAGGTTGATAATGCTTAGTAACAGGTTGATGTTGGTTGTATGTACTTGGTATCAGGTAACTGGTTGTTAGTACTTAGTAGCTAGTTAATGGGTAGGTGGGGGTTGAGAGTTAGCAATATCCTTACGACTAGTACCTTTACGACTAATACCCTTACGACCAGTACCCTTACGACCTGTACCCTTAGCGGGTCAAAACATCCTGTCGGATAAACTCAGAGTATATATAATAAAACTGATCAACAATAAGTATTTATTGAATGTGATTTTACGATGCAATAATAAGTTATCATTTAAAAGAAGATGTTTTTGTAAATTAGAATTCATTAGTATTTCATTGTAATTTAAATTATTTTGAATTTCACGTGGTGTTTTAAAGTGATTGAGTTGTGGTTTTTTGATGAAAGTCAACATGTATGTTAAATTTAGACATTTTGAAAAGGTTTTCTATTGATTGTAATTAAACATATTTTTAAAGACAGATAAAAAATTAATTTAAAAACATTTCATAAAATACAATAAAGAATACTTAGTTGGTTGTTAGTAACTAGTTGTAGGTATCTGGTTGTTTGAGAGTTAGTTAGTACGTGGTATCATGTTCAAAGTATTTGTTAGCATCTAGTTAAAAATATTTAGTAACCGATTGTTGGGAACTGTTGAATTATTATTATTATTATTATTATTATTATTATTATTATTATTATTATTATTATTCCATTAAAATTTCTATTAAAAAATTAACTTAAAAAATTATTTCATTAAAATTAACTTAAAAAATTTTACATTTAAAATTAACTTAAAAAAAATTTCCATTTAAATTTTCATTAAAAATTACATTTCTCAAAAAAGTTGGTGGTTATTCAATCTTTTGATAATAAATTTAAAAATCTTACTTTAATTTACTTATTTAGCTTTAATTTAAAATTTGAACCATTGGTTACTTAATTTTAAATTTTGAACCTTAATTTTCCTTAATTTATCCTTAATTTACCTAATTATTCTTTATTTCTTAATTTTACACCATAATTTACTAAACAACTAATTATAACCCTTATTTTCATATTTAACTAATAATTTCATGTGGTCATTGATTAATTGACGAAGATTTGCATCTAAAATTAACATTGAAAATCCCAGAAAACTTTCATCTTAAATTGACTTTAACTTTAATATTTTAGACCATTGATTACTTAATTTTAAAATTAGACATTAATTTACTTATTTAACCAATAATTTTATGTGGTCATCTGGTTGTAAGTACTAGGTATCTAGTTGTTATTACTTGGTTGATGATGCTTAGTACCTGGTTGTTGACGGCTGTGAGTAGTAGGTATCTGGTAACTAGTTGTTAGTATCTAGTTGTAGGTATCTCGTTGTTGGTGGTACTTGGTAGGTGGTAGCTAGTCGGTTGTAGGTACTTAGTAGTTGGTTAATAATGCTTAGTACTTGGTTGTATGTACTTGGTAGATGGTTGTAGGTACTTAGTAATTGGTAATTAATGATTAGTACCTAGTTGTTGTTGGTTGTTAGTACTTGGTATCTAGTACCTAGTTGGTTGATAGTACTTAGTAACTAGTTAATGGGTAGGTGGTTGTAGGTACTTGGTAGGTACTTAGTAGTTGGTAATTAATGCTTAGTACCTGGTTGATGTTGGTTGTATGTACTTGGTAGGTGGTTGTATGTACTTGGTAGGTGGTTGTTGGTACTTAGTAGCAGGTAACTGGTTGTTAGTACTTGGTATCTAGTACCTAGTTAGCTGGTTGTAACTAGTTAATGGGTAGGTGGTAGCTAGTTGGTAGGTGGTTGTAGCTAGTTAATAGGTAGGTGGTTGTAGGTACTTAGTAGTTGGTAGTTAGTTGTTGTTGGTACTTAGTAGTTGGTTAATAATGCTTAGTACCTGGTTGTTGACGTCTGTGAGTAGTTGGTATCTGGTAACTAGTTGTTAGTATGTGGTTGTAGGTACTTGGTAGGTTGTAGTTAGTTGTTAGCTGGTTGTTGTCGGTTGTTAGTACTTGGTATCTAGTTGGTTGCTTGTTTTTGGTTGTTAGTACTTGTTAGATGGTTGTAGGTACTTAGTATCAGGTAACTAGTTGTTAGTAACTAGTTGTAGGTACTTGGTATCTGGTAATTGGTTGTAAGTATCTGGTTGTTTGAGAGTTATTTAGTACGTGGTATCATGTTGAAAGTATTTGGTAGAAGGTAACTGATTGTAAGTACTTGGTAGCAGGTTGTTAGTAACTAGTTGTAGGTATCTGATTGTTAATACATGTTCATAAGTTACTGGTTGTTGGTACTAAGTTGTTGGTTTGTTGTTGAATTATTATTAAAATTTGTCTTTGAAAAATATTTCATAGAAATTTTCATTAAAAATTATCTTAAAAATTTCCATCTAAAATTATCATTGAAAAATATTTCATAAAAATTTCCATTAAAAATTAACTTAAAAAATTATTCCATAAAAATTTCTATTAAAAATTACTAAAAAATTATTTCATAAAAATTTTCATTAAAAAATTTCAATTCTCAAACACCTTCTATTATTTCAACTTTTTGTTAATAAATTTTAAAATCTTACTTTAATTTACTTATTACATTACTTATTTAAAAATTATTACTTTAATTTACTTATTTAACTTTAATTTAAAATTTTTGACCATTGATTACTTAATTTTAAAATTTGGACCTTAATTAACTTTAATTGAAAAATTTGGACCTTAATTTACTTTAATTGAAAAATTTGAACCTTAATTTACTTTAATTTAATTTTTTAGAACCATAATTAACTGTAATTGAAAAATTTGGACCATTATTTACTGTAATTTAATTTTTAAGAACCATAATTTACTGTAATTCAATTTTTTAGAACCATAATTTACTGTAATTCAATTTTTAGAACCATTATTTACTTTAATTGAAAAATTTGAACCATTATTTACTTTAATTTAATTTTTTAGAACCATAATTTACTTTAATTTAATTTTTTAGAACTATAATTTAATGTAATTGAAAAATTTGGACCATTATTTACTTTAATTGAAAAATTTGGACCATTATTTACTTTAATTTAATTTTTTAGACCCATAATTTACTTTAATTGAAAAATTTGGACCATTATTTACTTTAATTTAATTTTTAGAACCATAATTTACTTTAATTTTTAGAACCATTATTTACTTTAATTGAAAAAATTTACCACGTTTTTTAGTGTAGACCACCTTTTTTTCAGGACCAAGGAGACCCGCATTAATTGGCCTAGAAAAATCCATGCTTTTTATTGATAATCGGATTTTTGTATTGAAAATATCCTGAGACCTTAAATTGCCACTCTTTTTTTAGTGTAGACCACCTTTTTCTATTGAAAATATCCTGAGACCTTAAATTACCATGCTTTTTTATTGAAGACCGCCTTTTTCTATTGAAAATATCCTGAGACCTTAAATTGCCACTCTTTTTTAGTGTATACTGCCTTTTTGTATTGAAATTCTCAGGACCACGTTTTTTAGTGTAGACCACCTTTTTCTCAGGACCAAGGAGACCCACCTTAATTGAACTAGAAAAATCCATGCTTTTTTATTGATAGTCGAATTTTCTATTGAAAAAATTTTATTTGTATTGAAAATTCCAGGACCAAGAAGACCCCCTCACTATAGTCTGAAAATTCCATGCTTTTTTAGTGGTAGTCGGATTTTTGTATAGAAAAAAATTTTTTGTATTGAAAATCCCAGGACCATCAAGACCCCTTCACTATAGTGTGAAAATTCCATGCTTTTTTAGTGGTAGTCGGATTTTTGTATTGAAAATCCCAGGACCATCGAGACCCCCTCACTATAGTCTGAAAATTCCATGCTTTTTTAGTGATAATCGGATTTTTGTATTGAAAATATCCTGAGACCTTAAATTACCATGCTTTTTTATTGAAGACCGCCTTTTTCTATTGAAAATATCCTGAGACCTTAAATTACCACTCTTTTTTAGTGTAAACCGCCTTTTTCTATTGAAATTCTCAGGACCAAGGAGACCCACCTGAATTGGCCTAGAAAAATCCATGCTTTTTTATTGAGACCACCTTTTTGTATTGAAAAAATTTTTTTTGTATTGAAAATCCCAGGACCATCTAGACCCCCTCACTATAGCGTGAAAATTCCATGCTTTTTTAGTGGTAGTCGGATTTTTGTATTGAAAATCCTAGGACCATCGAGACCCCCTCACTATAGTGTGAATAATCCTTGGCTTTTTTAGTGGTAGTCGGATTTTGTATTGAAAAAAATTTTTTGTATTGAAAATCCCCGGACCATCGAGACCCCTTCACTATAGTGTGATAAATCCTTGGCTTTTTTAGTGGTAGTCGGATTTTTGTATTGAAAAAATTTTTTTGTATTGAAAATCCCAGGACCATCGAGACCTCCTCACTATAGTCTGAAAATTCCATGCTTTTTTAGTGGTAGTCGGATTTTTGTATTGAAAATCCCAGGACCATCGAGACCTCCTCACTATAGTGTGAAAATTCCATGCTTTTTTAGTGGTAGTCGGATTTTTGTATAGAAAAAAATTTTTTGTATAGAAAATCCCAGGACCATCGAGACCCCTTCACTATAGTCTGAAAAATTGCGTAATCAAAAGTTGCAGCAAAAAAAGTTGCAGCCACCCCCCCCCCCCCCTCCGGGGGGGGGTCATTGCTGCCGTAAGCTACTATCTACCTACTCTTGTTCAATAACTTGTACTTTTATAAAAATTGTACCTTTTTGAATTGAAGTGCGTCCCAATGATCATCATGCCATGTATTTTGTTAGTCTGGCGAGATGTAACGTGTTTTTGCAAAATGATCATAAGTAGATTGAGTAATGGAAAATCGATTTGACCATCATTACATGACGTAAAAGCAGATCAACGGAAAAAACGCACCTTTTTGTAAGTAAGGGCCACTAATAATGCATGAGGTCAGGTTTAGTGGAATACGTTGAATATCTTCGCAGACATTAACCGAAAACATGTTTTAGCAATCCGGCTAATACAACGACTTATTTACGGCCAATCAGAATTTAATAGAAAATGTTGATTATCGATAACAAAATGAAATTCGTCAGATACATTAGACATCAGCACGGATACAATCAGCAATATCGATGACGGTTATTGATTATTCATAATTTATGTACAATCGCTACTTTGATTAATCATAACTCGGAAATTAATCAATAAACGCAAATAATTATCAATATAAAATCACTAATAGCAAATATTAGTAAAAAATAAATAGCAAAAAATAAAATAATGTTAATAATAATAAAACAAATCAATAAAAAAGCCACATTCATCTATTAAATGATAAATCGCCAGTGCGAATCACTATCAAATATAATGTGCTAATAGTAATAATAATAGATCCTGATTGAAAACTCAATCACATTCGACAGTTGAGCTGATCCCGAAATTGACATGGGACCGCGAGAATTCCCCACTCAGTGCGATATGGACACCTGAAAGAGATCAGCGATTAACATCAATGCTCACCCATACCCAACCCTATATCAATAACCTGGGATAAAATTGAATCCGTATGCCAGACCTAATGAATGGAAATTATTCGTTTTAAATTTGATAAACGTCTTCTTGTCCTCGTTCAAATCAATTTGAGCACCGAGACCGACATTGACATTATTGGACGCTTTTTCCCATTTCACCTGCAAATTGTTCTGTCATTATTATATTACAACACAATCAATAAATTTTATGGATAGAGACAATTGCGTTCGTGTTTACAAAGGATAAAGGTTACTTTTCAATCACTTTTATTATGGTTTCAATTGCAATTGCTTTCCATTATGATTTCTATTGCAATTGCTCTCCGTTATGGTTTCTATTGCAATTGCTTTAGATTATGATTTGTATTGCAATTGCTTTCGATTATGATTTCTATTGCAATTGCTTTCCATTATAATTTGTATTGCAATTGCTTTCGATTATGATTTCTATTGCAATTGCTTTCCATTATAATTTGTATTGCAATTGCTTTCCATTATGATTTGTATTGCAATTGCTTTAGATTATGATTTCTATTTCAATTGCTTTCCATTATGATTTCTATTGCAATTGCTTTCCATTATGATTTCTATTGCAATTGCTTTAGATTATGATTTGTATTGCAATTGCTTTCGATTATGATTTGTATTGCAATTGCTTTCGATTATGATTTGTATTACAATTGCTTTCGATTATGATTTGTATTGCAATTGCTTTCCATTATGATTTCTATTTCAATTGCTTTCCATTATGATTTCTATTGCAATTGCTTTAGATTATGATTTGTATTGCAATTGCTTTCGATTATGATTTGTATTGCAATTGCTTTCCATTATGATTTGTATTGCAATCCTTTCGATTATGATTTCTATTGCAATTGCTTTCCATTATGATTTCTATTGCAATTGCTTTCGATTATGATTTCTATTGCAATTGCTTTCCATTATAATTTGTATTGCAATTGCTTTCCATTATGATTTGTATTGCAATTGCTTTCCATTATGATTTCTATTGCAATCGATTTCCATTATGATTTCTATTGCAATCGCTTTCCATTATGATTTCTATTGCAATTGCTCTTGATTTTGATTTCTATAACAATCGCTTTTTATTATGATTTCTGTTACAATCGCTTTTTATTATTATTTCTAATGCAATTGCTCTCCATTTGATTTCTATTGCAATTGCTCTTGATTTTGATTTCTATAACAATCGCTTTTTATTATGATTTCTGTTACAATCGCTTTTTATTATTATTTCTAATGCAATTGCTCTCCATTTGATTTCTATTGCAATCGATTTCCATTATGATTTCTATTTCAATTGCTTTCCATTATGATTTCTATTGCAATTGCTCTTGATTTTGATTTCTATAACAATCGCTTTTTATTATGATTTCTGTTACAATCGCTTTTTATTATTATTTCTAATGCAATTGCTCTCCATTTGATTTCTATTGCAATCGATTTCCATTATGATTTCTATTTCAATTGCTTTCCATTATGATTTCTATTGCAATTGCTTTCCATTATGATTTCTATTGCAATTGCTTTCCATTATGACTTCTATTGCAATCGATTTCCATTATGATTTCTATTGCAATCGCTTTCCATTATGATTTCTATTGCAATTGCTCTTGATTTTGATTTCTATAACAATCGCTTTTTATTATGATTTCTGTTACAATCGCTTTTTATTATTATTTCTAATGCAATTGCTCTCCATTTGATTTCTATTGCAATCGATTTCCATTATGATTTCTATTTCAATTGCTTTTTATTATGATTTGTATTGCAATTGCTTTCAATTATGATATAAGCTGTAAATAGTTTTTTTCAGTAAAACGCACATTACTTTTTAAAAGTATTTTTTTATTTTTAAAATCTATCACATGTTATAAACATTTCAAAAATACAAAAGAAAACATAATATTAATATATTTTAAAATGATCCATTTTATAAAAGTGCTTTTTGATAAATGTTTTTTTATTCTGCCATGTTGTGCAAAGAGAAAGAGGTTATTAGGCGAAGCAACTCTGGACTAAGCAACATAAAGTTGACCATGTGAAAAACATGACTCCTATTGGTTAATTTCTAGACTCCGTGTTATCTGGGTGAAACCTAACTGGTTTGGGTAAAAAGCTGTCAAAAAAGCTCGAATATTTTATTATTGATACCCACCTCGAGGAACACTCTGTTCTTTATACTTTTCTTGATTATGCTGTTTACTTGTACTTTGCTTAGTAACCAGTAACCAGGATCAATAAATAAGGTGCACACGTGTAGAAAGTAGCCTATATTCCCGACCTGGATAAAAGAGTAAGCTGTGCAAAATTTGGATTTGTATAGCGAACATACAAACAGACATACAGTCCGACAAATCTGTTGACTGATAAATGTTACTAAGTTCATTTTTGCTTTAATATGTTGTTCTAAAATTATTTATCTCAATTCTGCGAGCTAGCCCAAAAATATTTCTTTATCTTCGGGAATATCTCAATCAATAAGCATAAACCTTTACCAATCAACAGTAGCCTGCCAGGCCTCAATATTATCTGCCAATCTCATCAACCTTGAATACCACCATAAATGAGTAATGTAGTAATCAAGATTTTATTTAACCTTTTCGAGCCGAAGACCGCATTTATCCGATTTCATTATATTTAAGTGACGAATACCGGGCGCTTCGTTTTATGTGTCAGATGTTTATTAGTACTTATAAGCAAGTTTAAACTTATCTGTTGTCCTATTTGTCATGTATAAATCTGGCAGTAGTAGTTCTTATTTCATAGTGGCCACACGAACCGTACGGTTTGGAATACTTCGAAAACTGTCCGTCTTATAGGCATATAATATATAATAGGAAAATAGCACCTCGCGAAAAGGTTAATTATTATTATTTTAATTATTGGAATAAATAAATAATTCAAAGTATTTACTTGAACGCCACATTGAAACTGATCATTGATACGTTGATAAATTGATGCCTCATACGAAATGGTTTTATCATGATTTATCAAGCCGTGAAACGTAAAATCCGAAACCGAATAACCAATACAAAAGTTAAAACTGGGATCTATTTCAAACTTTTCATGACTATCAATACAAAGCTTGCCGCCAATAAAATAATTTTCAAAACTATAATAATATAAATTGTATTAGTTTTAGAGGATAAATTCCATTTATTTTACCCGAATAAACTATGAAAAGTTGCAATTGGTTGAAAAACAGATGTAATAAACCGACAATCAGCACCAACGTGATAATTTTTACCTCTCTTATAAGACTTTGTTAAAGCTTGATGATGTCTAGAAACTTTAAAATTAGTTGCTACAAAAATTTATATTGAAATACCTGATAGAGAAATCATTAATAATAGAAAAATGAGTTCCACTATTTTTAAGAGGAAAATTTACGACGTCACATTCCAAAGTCAAAATGTTTGTCGACAAAAATTTAGTTACAAAATCAATATTTTTGTAATTATATTTACACTTAACATCTAAATTTAACTAACATTTATGAAGTTAAATTTAATTATAAAATAAATAATACATTTGGCGATTTACATGCGTGAGCAGCACCGATTTCCAAATTTTTTTTTCCAATCAATCTACCTTTTATATTACCAAAATTGAAATAATCTGAAAATAATTTAGAAAAACTTTCATTTATTTCATAAAAGCTTTGAAATAACATGACTATATCAAATAAAGTTTGAGTTTGTAATTGTAATATTTAAGCTGCTGATGAAAACAAATATCATTAAAAAAGTTTATTAAAGTAATTATGTAATTTATTAAAATAATGTTTTAAAAATTAAGTTTATTAAGTAATATTTATGAGTAATCTAAATATACGAAATTTACGTTTATTTATTTACAGTATTTTTCATAAAAATAATTCATGTCATTTCAAATTTGTAAATGTTTCAAAACACCATTATTCTTAAAACAATAATTTTTTAACTAACTCCAAAATAACTCAAAATAAATAAAAAATGAATATCAAAGTGACTAATAATATTTAAGAATAATCTTTTGTAATCACAGTTTGTTTAAATATTCCAATGATATCTTTGCGCACTGTATAAAACAGTTTTCATTTATTAATATATACGTGATAAATTAATGTCAATTTCTTTTCAAAGTACAAATGAAAAATCAATTTTACTCGGACAACTCTAATACTGAAATTAAAGGGTGAATTTTATATATACTTCAATATGATAATATTGGTTTATGCTTCAGGGTTAATTTCAATCTCCATTTCTTGAAAAGATCATATAAGATATTAAAAATTCTTTTTCCATCTTTTTCAAACCAATCTACATTAATAATAATTTTTCTCCTCATAGTTGGTTTATTAAGTAATTTTAGTTAAATATGATAATGAATTATTACTATGTTTATTAATTAGAAGAATTTTTAGCTTATCAAGTTGGTCTGGTTGCATCAAAATATTATTCCGTCCTTCCATTAAAAGATTTACCCCAGTTTATTAATACAACCATATTTGCTGTTATTGTTATTTTGGGAATAGCAATAGTAGGTTGTATTCAGAGACATGACAATTTTAAAGATATTAATGATTTTAGACGTTGTCATTAACAAATTTCCTTTCCGATCTGTTAGGGATTTCCACCGGGGAAATTTAACCAAATTTATGCACAACTTGTATTTGCGAGGGACTGCATTTTATTATTTGAATTCATCAAAAGATTTCGATAACATGTGAGTTTAGTTTTCTAACTACTATCTTTCCATAATTTTCAATTTGATATTAAATTAATTAATAATTATTATTTAATTTTTTTCATCAATTATTGCAAAATTTTGTTATTATCTATCCCTTCCAATTGTCATCTATCCTCTCTGATAGGCCAATATGGTTTCCCTATGACCTATCACCTTCAATTGCTTCATATTGCCTATTATTGTGGTTTTATCGCCCATCATATAACCTCTCATTTCCTTTTGTTTCATCTATCGAGCCGTATTGTTTCTTATATGTACTACATTTGTAAAGCGTTGACAAAGGTGAATTAATATAAACGGTGACTATTTGCATTAATAAAAGTTTGTTTTAAAGAACTGTGTGGGTTTAATTTTTAAATCCGACATTTCACATGTATCAACCTAATAATATATTTATTGACAGTTCTAAACTGATTTACTTGAAAACCTGTCATTTATTGAATTACTTATGTATTGCAAAATTCCTAATAGAAATGGATATGATAACATTGGTAAATAAAACTATAACATATTCTCTGTATGAAGTTATTTACGGAAAATCAATGATGTTACAAAATATATAAATATTGTAATTAAAAATTACAATATATATATATAAATGCTAAAGGTTTACGGATGCACTTGTAAACAGTTTCTGTGTATGACGGTGTCTCCAGATGCGAATATGATTTTTCGTACGCCATGTTTACAATTTCCAGTGTACCGGGGAAAGTACGCAATAGAGTTGGAATCAGCAATATTGTATACTTACCTGTCGCAAAGAGAAATCTTCGCGTCTCCTTCATAGTACTGATGAGAGCCAAAAGCTCGAAACTAATATACTATTGGGATTTCCACTGAGTATCACAAAGCTTGTAATGTTTATATATGAGGTTATTGATATAGGCTGTGAATGGAATATTAAATTATATATATCAAAACTACCATTGTGCTTTATTTACAAATTTCAACCAAACAGTCACACGATAAACAGGTCAAAGACTATTTAAATTTGTTACAACAATAATTAATAGATATAAAATTGAAAGTTTTATATTATAAAATTTTATAATAATTGTAAGGGTCTTATTGAATTTATTTGTACTTCTTCCCTTTCGCTCAAAAGGAAACAAACAAAATGCCTTACTATAGAGATTAAAAATCAGTAAATTGAAATTGTAGGAAAAAAATAATACATTTTCTTGGAAATTGTAAATGAACTAAAAAATTGAAGAATTTGATAAATGTTTTTGTTACAAGTTATTGTTGTTTATTTTTTTTTAATAACACAACCACACATACATACAATCATCCTAGCTGTCCCGATACAATTTTAAAGGAGACTCGACGGGCTCTACAATTTCTCCTTAACACAACATTTCACGAACAAACATATTAATACTACAATAGTAATATAACAATAATTATTATTATTAATAATAATAATAATAATAATAATAATAATAATAATAATAATAATAATACACCAATCCCTCGATTTACGCGGTAGATACGTTCCAAGAAACTAACGCGTAAATCGAGACTTTAAATTCATACAAAAATGATAGATAGGTTCCAGAAAATAAAAACCTGAGTAAATCGAGACTTCGAGTTCATATAAAGTAAGGGGATAGGTTCCAGAAACTCTCGTAAAACGAGGCATAAAAAATTACAATTTTATTTAGAAATAGATTTTAAAAAATCGACATTTAAATTTTAAATTTTAAAATTTATAACGTGTTCGTAGTTAAAAGGTATATTTAAGGAATGATTGTAATTTAGTCATTCCGCCTCCTCACTACTATATTCTAATTCAACCAATTTTTTCTTTTGGTTGGCTCGAAATCGCTACTATCATCGGATTCAAATCCAGCAGCGTGCTCTTTTTCTCGTTTATTAAATTTTGGAATCCAGTGTATAAACAAGCAAAATCTTATTCGAAACACGTGCACTCCACAACACAAAGTTTGACGTACTGAACACGTAATGGAGTAGGTTACAGACGTCTGGTCGTTGAAATGTGAGTAATCTTATGCAATATATGCATTTGAGAGACACTTGCCACCAAATATATTTGATTTCATTAAAAAAATTATTTTATATGACCGCGTAAAATGAGTACCGCGTAATTCGAGGGATTAGAGTAATATAAGTAAAAATGCCAATCCAATGTGTATATTAAATAGTTTATTAAATAATAATAATAATATTAACAATAATAAATGAAAATTTGATCATTAAGTAATTTCTAATTTATATTCTTATTAAACTATAAGTTTTAACAAATACCGACTTGACGCTCTACATGGCCCCACTAAATATTCATTGTGCCATGAACTTAAATTTAGTAAATTCGAATCTATTGAGCACAATAAATTAATTCGTAAATTAGTTAAGCAATGTGGACAATGCACCATTTATTAATTAAAAGTAATTAAATAAAATATATTGATAATAATCGAAATCGAATATTAATTATAAGAATGTATTGTTAAAACTAACCAAAGTGCAATGTGCAATAACTTATCCAGTCACTAGTTTATTTATTTGATTGTTCTACTTGGATTCCATATGCAATGCGCATTGATCTGATCAATGTTCGTAATCAAATATGCAATCATACATTAACGCATGATGATCGTGTTAATCAATTTATGTGTAATAATTAAAGTACTATTGTTATTTGCTAATTATATTAAATGGATTTTCTAACCTTCTTAGGAAGAATTTCATTTCTACTTTCCAATAACAAAATTCAACCCCAAACTTTCCTCACCGCCTATATCTGGTTTTTATCAACCAATCCTCCTTCATTGCTTTGCAACTGTTCCGTATTGTCAAAGATTTTATTTATATATTGTCATCTAACAACTATATATTTCGTGTGGATATTTAACAAGAAGCGATAAAAATTATAGAAAACATTTTCATTTAATTACTGATATATTTAGCGATCAAAGATTTACTCAAGATGTGCTGAAAATAACGAGTCAGTTGGCCACCATTACTTTCACAATGGTTTCGACTCCACTTTTAGTTGCATTTTACATTTACAAAACTGCTGAAATGTGAGTTGTTTTATTTTCATTTAATATAATTAATATTTGATTCAAATGCCCGCATTCTTCACAATTATTTTTTAATCAAGATTAGCTGCGATTTAAACTATATAGTTTTTTATCGACATATAATTTATGATATAATCGCTCAATAGCTTTGAGGATGTTTAAAATTTCCTATTTCGTATGTTTCTATAAAACATAAAAAGAAATTAAGAATAATAAGAAAATCAAACGAATATGGCAGAAATGTTTTTATGAATTAGGAAGAATTAGAAAGTTTTTTCGACTTCATCTCTTCAGTTACATCTTAACTCTCCAGCCAACTGGAAATAAAATCCTTCCTTAAAATATTGACTCTAATGGTCTCTTTATTTTGATTCTTTTTATTCTCTTTATTTTGTAGGAGTCACCTGAGGGAGCCTTCTTTAACATTATTTTCGGACCATTTGGTCATGCACGTCTACACCATAATTGGTACCATTATAAAATGTTACTGTTTCTAAAATACAATTTTAATTTTTTCAATTATTTTATTAGAAATCTTACTCTTTCAATTTTAGCAATTTTTTTGCCAACTAAAATAGTGATCTTTTCTAGTAACTTTTTTCGGCCACGGTGTAAATGATGCTTCGCAAACTTGATCACTACAAAGTCATTCAGGGGAATTTTTAATCCTCAGGTTTTGTCCTTTCCCAATTATGAAAAACCATTTACAAGATACTTACTTCTAACATCGGATGTCAGCAAAAATTTGATGCCAAATTTATCGGTCTTATTTGGCACGAATAGATGGATAGGGTTCCGTTAATTCACAAACTTCTCTTAGAAAAATATTTTTTCGAAGTTTTTGAGTTGACCGGGATAGTTTTTCGAAGAAAAAAATTTCCTACAAGGAATGAAGTATGTGAGTTATCGGGCCTTTATCCATCTACTAGGATGTATTCTGTAAATAAACATCTAGCTTTAATTGGTAACAATTGTTTATCGACTGCTTTGTTTGTGTTAGGTTTGTCTATTTGTCTATTCTCAATAAATTTGTCCAATATTTTTAAAATCAGATTAATTGTTTATTTTTAAAACGCATGAATCGAAGTATTTCTATACATTTATCTCTAAACATTGTTTGGACGAAAAAAACCTGATCCCACTTCTTAGACTACAAATATAAACACTTAAAATGTTATGCCTCGTACCTCTCTAGCATTTAAAATTGTTACAATGGCCCATAACCGTGAGTTTGTAATTGTCCATTACTTATTCAAAACTTTAGGAGCTTCAAGTTCTGTACATGATTTTATATATTCCATTATATCATCGTCGATTATCAAATTGAAACCATTCCTTGCTGAATCAAACAAAATATGCCTATTAGCATGAGTATTTGAACCTGAGTCGTCTTTGAATATAGTATAATCTCTTAATCCTTTTATCGAATATCTAATAAAGCCCCACCAGTATTCTTTTTTGTTGAAATCTCTTCATTATAAAATGTATCAATCCTATTTTATATATATAACAAAGATCTTCATTTTCAGAACTCGAAAATTGAATTCTTTTGTTCTGTTTATCATCACTAGTAGGTAGTTAGGAGCCCGCTGGAACAATTTTTTGTTCCACGATTTTATTACGCAATTGTTCCACACTATAGTCTCGATGGTCCTGGGATTTTCAATACAAAAATCCGACTATCAATAAAAAAGCATGGATTTTTCGAATTAAATTAAGGTCTCCTTGGTCCTGAGAATTTCAATAGAAAAAGGCGGTCTTCAATAAAAAAGCATGGTAATTTAAGGTCTCAGGATATTTTCAATACAAATAGGCGGTCTACACTAAAAAGCCAAGGATTTTTCAGACTATAGTGAGGTGGGTCTCCTTGGTCCTGAGAAAAAGGTGGTCTACACTAAAAAAACGTGGTAAATTTTTCAATTAAAGTAAATAATGGTCCTAAAAAATTAAATTACAGTAAATTATGGTCCAAATTTTTGAATTACAGTAAATTATGGGTCTAAAAAATTAAATTACAGTAAATTATGGTTCTTAAAAATTAAATTGCAGTAAATAATGGTCCAAATTTTTAAATTACAGTTAATTATGGTCCAAATTTTTCAATTACATTAAATTATGGTCCTAAAAAATTAAATTAAAGTAAATTTTGGTTCTAAAAATTAAATTAAAGTAAATAATGGTTCTAAAAAATTAAATTAAAGTAAATAATGGTTCTAAAAATTAAATTAAAGTAAATAATGGTCCAAATTTTTCAATTACAGTAAATTATGGTTCTAAAAATTAAATTACAGTAAATTATGGTCCAAATTTTAAAATTAAGTAATCAATGGTAAAAAATTTTAAATAAGTAAATTAAAGTAAATTAAAGTAAGATTTTTTAAATTTAATTACAAAATAATAGAAGGTGTTTGAGAATTGAAATTTTTTAATGAAAATTTTTAAGTTAATTTTTAATGGAGATTTTTATGAAATATTTTTCAATGGTAATTTTTAATGAAAATTTTTATGGAATAATTTTTTAAGTTAATTTTTAATGGAGATTTTTATGAAATATTTTTCAATTCTAATTTTTAATGGAAATTTTTAAGATAATTTTTAATGGAAATTTTTATGAAATATTTTTCAAAGACAAATTTTAATAATAATTCAACAACAAACCAACAACTTAGTACCAACATGTATTTACAACCAGATACCTACAACTAGTTACTAACAACCAGTTAACTGATACCAGATACCTACAACTAGTTACAAACAACATTTTACTTGATACCAAGTACTTACAACTAGATACCACGCACTAACTAACTCTCAAACAACCAGATACTTACAACCAGTTACCTGATACCAAGTACTTACAACTAGTTACTTACAACCAGTTACCAGATACCAAGTACCTACAACTAGTTACTAACAACTAGTTACCTGCTACTAAGTACCTACAACCACCTACCAAGTACATACAACCAACATCAACCAGGTACTAAGCATTAATTACCAACTACTAAGTACCTACCAAGTACTTACAACCACCTAACAAGTACTAACAACCAAAAACAAGCAACCAACTAGGTACCGAGTACTAACAACTAGCTACCACCTACCAACTACTCACAACCGACAACAACCAGCTACTAAGCATTACCAACCCCCTACAACCTACAACTAGTTACTAACAACTAGTTACCTGATACCTACAACTAGATACTAACAACCAAAAACAAGCAACCAACTAGGTATCAAGTACTAACAATCAAAACATGCAACCAACTAGGTACCAGATACTAACAACCAACAACTAGATACTAACAACCAGTTACCTGATACCAAATACTTACAACTAGATACCAAGTACTATCAACCAAAAACAACCAACCAACTAGGTACTAGATACCAAGTACTAACAACCTACAACAACTAGGTACTAAGCATTATCAACCAACTAAATACTAAGTACTAACAACCAACCAAATAGGTACTAGATACCAAGTACTCACAACCGACAACAACCAAGTACTAAGCATTATTAACCAACTACTAAGTACCTACAACCAACCTGATACCAACTACTAAGTACCTACAACCAACTACTAAGTACCTACCAAGTACATACAACCAACATCAACCAGATACCTACAACTAGATACTAACAACCACCTACCAAGTACCTACAACCACCTACCCATTAACTAGCTACAACCAGCTAACAACTAGATACCAAGTACTAACAACCGACAACAACCAGCTAACAACCAGTTACCACCTACCAAGTACATACAACCAACATCAACCAGGTACTAAGCATTAATTACCAACTACTAAGTACCTACAACCACCTACCAAGTACATACAACCAGGTACTAAGCATTATTAACCAACTACTTACAACCTACAACCAACTAGCTACCACCTACCAACTACTAAGTACCTACAACCAACTAGCTACCACCTACCAACTAGCTACAACCAGCTAACAACTAGCTACCACCTACCAAGTACTAACAACCAACAACAACCAGCTAACAACTAACTACCACCTACCAAGTACTTACAACTAGATACCAAGTACTTACAACCACCTACCCATTAACTAGCTACTAAGTACTAACAACTACCTACCAAATACTAAGTACCTACAACCAACTAGCTACCACCTACCAAGTACATACAACCACCTACCCATTAACTAGCTACTAAGTACTAACAACTAACTACCACCTACCAAGTACATACAACCAACTAACAACCAGACACTAAGCATTATCAACCAAGTACTAACAACCAAGTAACTTACCTAGTACTAAGCACTGTCAACTAGATACCAAACACTTATGGTGTAAAATTAAGTAATAAAGAATAATTAGGTAAAATAAGGATAAATTAAGGAAAATTAAGGTTCAAAATTTAAAATTAAGTAACCAATGGTCCAAATTTTAAATTAAAGCTAAATAAGTAAATTTAACTAAGATTTTTAAATTTATTATCAAAAGATTGAAATAATAGAAGGTGTTTGAGAATTGAAATTTTTTAATGAAAACTTTTATGAAATAATTTTTTAAGTTAATTTTTAATGGAAATTTTTATGAAATATTTTTAAGTTAATTTTTAATGGAAATTTTTATGAAATATTTTTCAAAGTCAAATGGAAATTTTAATGGAATAATAATAATAATAATAATAATAATAATAATAATAATAATAATAATAATAATAATAATAATTCAACAGTTACCAACAATCGGTTACTAAATATTTTTAACTAGGTGCTAACAAATACTTTCAACATGATACCACGTACTAACTAACTCTCAAACAACCAGATACTTACAACTAACTACTTACAATCAACTAAATATTCTTTATTGTATTTTATGAATTGTATTTTTTTTTAAATTAATATTTTTTATACAGCTTCTATAATAACTTTAATTACAATCAGTAGAAAAACCTTTTCAAATTTAACAAAAATGTTGATTTTCATCCAAAAACCACAACTCAATCACTTTAAAACACCACGTGAAATTCAAAATAATTTAAATTACAATGAAAGACTAATGAATTCTAATTTACAAAACATTCTTCTTTTAAATGATAACTACTGACTTATTATTGCAAAGTAAAAATCACATTCAATAAATACTTATTGTTGATCAGTTTTATTATATATACTCTGAGTTTATCCGACAGGATGTTTTGACCCGCTAAGGGTACAGGTCGTAAGGATACTGGTCGTAAGGGTACTGGTCGTAAGGGTACTAGTCGTAAGGGTATTGGTATCACTCAACCACAACCTATCCATTTACTAGATACCATGTACTAACCACTAGGTTTCAAACAACTAAATACTAAGCACTTACAACCACATACTAACAACTACCATCAAAACCCATCGAGAAATTAACAAATATCAACCTACAACTATATAACAACATCGCACCACCTACCAAGTACCAACTACTAACAACCAACAACTATGTACTAACAAATTGATCTTTAAAAGCAAATACTCTTCACTTGAAAAATTGGATGAAAAATTAATTGAACTCAAGGTATCAATAACTTGGTAAAAATTGATTAAATAATTGTAAAAATTTAAATTATTCAAAATAAATATCATAAAAATTTAATTAATGGACAAGAAAGAATTTGAATCATTAATCATCCAGTAAAAAAAAATATTGATCATTCAAGTTGAATCAACTAAGATAATAAATTAATGAGATAAGATCTAATAAATAACTGATTTAGATTGAATAAAATAATTGAAATAAAATTAATTTTAATTATTTTTGTAAAAGTACTCAAATTGATTGACTGATTGCTCAATATATTCAAAAATCAGTATGAATTCATTACAATTATCAATGTCGTCAATCTACAATAAAAATAATTATCATTAAATTCCAAAAGAGACTAGATAGCTAATGATAACATCTAACAAACCAGTAAATTCATTTAAATGACAATAATTGGTATATCCAAGTGAATTCTCCAATAAAATCATCTAAAAAGAATCATTTCCCCCAAAATATATCAATATTTAAAGATTGGTATTTTAATGATAAGTACTTGTTAAAGATCATATATTCACCTCAAACTAATAAGATTCCTTAAAATCCCTTAAATGACTATATTTCTACCCTTAATCCATATTAATACAAATATTTCACTAAAATCATCTAAAAAGCATTAAATTTCCCTGAAATATCTCTATCTTTAAAGATCCTTAAAAGGTTATATATTTACCTCAGACTAATAAGATTGCTTAAAATCCTTTTAAATGACTAATTCCTATTATCACGAATATTTCCATATAAAACATGTAAAATAATTTGGTCATTAACCCTAAATAATTTATAAAATCTAATGATAAAACTGGTTATAATTAAATTTTTATTCTAAAAATAAATTACTGTACTCGATATTTTAAATAAATATTACTACAATATAACTGACTAGGTCCCATTGAAAGATTAAATTTATCCATTCAATAAAATATATTTCTTCAAATGATCATTTTTACCAATATTCAACCGATTTAATTACTAATTAAAATCAAGATTTCTTCCAATAAAGATCAATTTTATTTAGTGTTTGTCGATGTTTTAAGTCAATAATTTTCAACTTTTGTCATTCTCCGCCTAAATAAAGATAAAAATAATTTAAAGTTGAAGTCAATCATAATTATCTGTAAAGATTTCATTGTCAAAACCAAAGTAAATCGATCATTATCCCTACTTAATAAAACATTGTTCTAAATTAATTTACTGTGCATTAATCACAACCTAATAAAACGATATAATTTCACATTATTATTGATTCATAACTGACTAATGTATTGACATTTCCCTTAAAACATTGATATTTTACCAACATTTCCATTTCAATGATATATTCCCATCTTAACCAATCCTTCATTAAATTAAATCGACTATATCTCCCTTACAATGATATATTCCCATCTAAACCCATCTCTCATTAAGTCTAATAGATAATATCCCATCTTAACCGATCTCTCATTAAATCCCACCAACTATAACCCCCTTAAAAGAGCCTATATTCCCACCTTATCCGATCCTCTCATTAAATCTCACCGACAATATCCCAGCTTAACGATCTCTCATTAAATCTAACCGACAATATCACATCTTAACCGATCTCTCATTAAATCCCACCAACTATAACCCCCATAAAAACATATATTCCCATCTAAACTAATCTCTCATTAAATTTAACCGACTATATCTCCCTTACAATGATATATTCCCATCTAAACCCATCTCTCATTAAATTTAACCCACTATATCCCCCATAAAACATATATTTCCATCTTAACCGATCTCTCAGTAAATATTTCTACCCTTTTAAATATCTAACCAATTATATCCCTTAATTCTACCCACTTGAATCCTCCTTTAATTCAGTCAATCATCTTAAAATCCTTAGAGAACTTCAAAAATATGACTTTTCATTAACTGTTATAGACACCAAATATTCTTCCATTGAAATAATTTAGTAGCTATGTAGTAAGAGCCCACTAAAAGATCAAAATTCACTAAAATTTCTACAAATATTTACCATCAAATACCTAACTGGAGATGATATATTATTGTTTGATCATAATTCTTCAGCTATTCAACCAATCATTTTCAAGCAATAACAGCAAACTAAATTTCAGTATATCCTACAATCATTTTCAAGTAAATTTAAAGTTAATTGGTTTCTTAGCTTAGGTTTCTTTAAGTTCATCAATGTGTAAATATTCTTAGAAAATTATTGAAAAAAATTATTTAGTCAAATATATTACAAAGTTATCATCAAAAATCACTTAATTATTAACCTAATTGTCAAGAAATTAATTTTTATTTTAAAAACTATTCAATAAAATACAACTAATTATCAAGAAATTAATTAAATTTATCAATTAAATTTATCACCATTAAAACTTTTAATCAGTCAACATGAAATTCTTAGAAAATTATTCAATATCCTCATCAAAATTTATCCGATCACTTGATTATTGTACAAACTCTAATTATTAACCTCATTAAAAATAAATTTTTATTTAAAATTAAAAAACAAGTCAATAAAAATACATTCAATTATCAAGAAATTAATTAAATTAATTAAATTTACCTTAGAATTAGCATTAAATTACAGATATTCACAAAAAATTATGGAAATTCATGAAAATGATGGAAATCCACAAAAAACGATAGAAATTCATAAAAATGTTAGAAATTTACTTGAATAAAACCATCAACTCTAAAAATTATCAATGAATGCCTTAAACAAATTTGCCTAAATAATCATTCAAATAAAAGCATTAAAAGTACCCTTGCGACATGTTGAATGTGAGTAGTACCCTTGTGAGCAATACCCATAGGGGGACAGAATATTTTGTCGGATAAACTCAGAGTATATATTAATTAACTCATTCAAATTTATCATAAATTTCGATAAAAATTCTAAAGTGGTAAGCAATGAAAAGAGAAATATTCTTTAAACTTAGATAAAACTAACAATGAAGGTGGTAAGAATCTTCATTAAAGTGAGGAAATTATTCATTACTCGATGATAAATTCAAATGGGTGAAAATAATTGGTAGAATAATTTATTAAAGGATCATTGAATGGGCATAGATAAGAAGAAGGTTGATAAGAATGGATGTATTGCATCTATTTTATAAAAATTATCACTTTAATAAAAAAACTTTTAAAAGAAATATTTGTGGGGATGTTTTAAGTGAATAATTAATGGAAAATCGAGGGGATACAAATGATTAAATAGTGGAAAATTGGGGAATATAAGTGATTAATTAATGGAAAATCGAGAATCGGGGGAACATAAGTGAGGAGGATAATTTAAACTATTTTATTACATAACAAGCCGCAACTATTTTATTACATAACAAGCTGTGAATGGTATTTTATTGAGAATTATTGATTAGAATTTTTTTTTAATTTTTGAATAAATATTTTAATACTTTAATAATTTAAATATTTTGATTTATACTAAATAATTTCTAAATCAATTACCCTTTTCAATCAAAATAAGTTAATATTCAAACATGAGTCTTATAAAATATAAAATATATAAGTTTTTCAAATTTTCAAATAATGTAAATAAGAAATTATTTTTTTTTACCAGTTATAGACTTAAACTTGTAGACGGAAATATGTAATAGAAATAAAAAGTTTTTTTTTTGTTGAATAAGTACTTGTAATAATAGCTATATATTATTAAATTTACTATTCTACACTAAATATTTCGAAAACAAATATCATAATATTAATTATATTACTCTTTTCAATCAAAATAAGATAAATATTCAAATACATGACTTTTATAAAATACAATTAAAATTAAATACTTTACACTAAATTTAAAAATATAAATTTTATAAGTAAATGTAAATAAGAAATTACTGTATTAGCAGTTAGACTTTTTAAACTTATTGATTAGGCAGTAGAAAGTAACTTTTCAAAAAGTCCTTTAATATTGTATTCTATTCATTATTAAATTTACTATTTTACACTAAATATTTCGAAAGCATTTATCATAAAAAAAACAATTATCAACCAAAATAATTTAAATATAATACTCAAATATTTGTATTAAAAATTAAATCAAAATTAAATACTTCACAAAATTTAAGTAATGTTTTTAAATTCTCAAATAAATGTTAACAAGATATTAATTTATTAATCAATATAGACTTTTTAAACTTATTATTGGAATAAAAAACAATATAATGATATTCAAAATATATACAATTTTAAAATATAATTAAAATTAAATTACATACTTTAAATATTTAGTAAAATGTTGGTAAAATACCATTCACAGCTTGTTATGTAATAAAATAGTTGCGGCTTGTTATGTAATAAAATAGTTTAAATTATCCTCCTCACTTATGTTCCCCCGATTCTCGATTTTCCATTAATTAATCACTTATATTCCCCAATTTTCCACTATTTAATCATTTGTATCCCCTCGATTTTCCATTAATTATTCACTTAAAACATCCCCACAAATATTTCTTTTAAAAGTTTTTTTATTAAAGTGATAATTTTTATAAAATAGATGCAATACATCCATTCTTATCAACCTTCTTCTTATCTATGCCCATTCAATGATCCTTTAATAAATTATTCTACCAATTATTTTCACCCATTTGAATTTATCATCGAGTAATGAATAATTTCCTCACTTTAATGAAGATTCTTACCACCTTCATTGTTAGTTTTATCTAAGTTTAAAGAATATTTCTCTTTTCATTGCTTACCACTTTAGAATTTTTATCGAAATTTATGATAAATTTGAATGAGTTAATTAATATATACTCTGAGTTTATCCGACAAAATATTCTGTCCCCCTATGGGTATTGCTCACAAGGGTACTACTCACATTCAACATGTCGCAAGGGTACTTTTAATGCTTTTATTTGAATGATTATTTAGGCAAATTTGTTTAAGGCATTCATTGATAATTTTTAGAGTTGATGGTTTTATTCAAGTAAATTTCTAACATTTTTATGAATTTCTATCGTTTTTTGTGGATTTCCATCATTTTCATGAATTTCCATAATTTTTTGTGAATATCTGTAATTTAATGCTAATTCTAAGGTAAATTTAATTAATTTAATTAATTTCTTGATAATTGAATGTATTTTTATTGACTTGTTTTTTAATTTTAAATAAAAATTTATTTTTAATGAGGTTAATAATTAGAGTTTGTACAATAATCAAGTGATCGGATAAATTTTGATGAGGATATTGAATAATTTTCTAAGAATTTCATGTTGACTGATTAAAAGTTTTAATGGTGATAAATTTAATTGATAAATTTAATTAATTTCTTGATAATTAGTTGTATTTTATTGAATAGTTTTTAAATAAAAATTAATTTCATTGACAATTAGGTTAATAATTAAGTGATTTTTGATGATAACTTTGTAATATATTTGACTAAATAATTTTTTTCAATAATTTTCTAAGAATATTTACACATTGATGAACTTAAAGAAACCTAAGCTAAGAAACCAATTAACTTTAAATTTACTTGAAAATGATTGTAGGATATACTGAAATTTAGTTTGCTGTTATTGCTTGAAAATGATTGGTTGAATAGCTGAAGAATTATGATCAAACAATATATATCATCTCCAGTTAGGTATTTGATGGTAAATATTTGTAGAAATTTTAGTGAATTTTGATCTTTTAGTGGGCTCTTACTACATAGCTACTAAATTATTTCAATGGAAGAATATTTGGTGTCTATAACAGTTAATGAAAAGTCATATTTTTGAAGTTCTCTAAGGATTTTAAGATGATTGACTGAATTAAAGGAGGATTCAAGTGGGTAGAATTAAGGGATATAATTGGTTAGATATTTAAAAGGGTAGAAATATTTACTGAGAGATCGGTTAAGATGGAAATATATGTTTTATGGGGGATATAGTTGGTTAAATTTAATGAGAGATGGGTTTAGATGGGAATATATCATTGTAAGGGAGATATAGTCGGTTAAATTTAATGAGAGATTAGTTTAGATGGGAATATATGTTTTATGGGGGTTATAGTTGGTGGGATTTAATGAGAGATCGGTTAAGATGTGATATTGTCGGTTAGATTTAATGAGAGATCGGTTAAGCTGGGATATTGTCGGTGAGATTTAATGAGAGATCGGATAAGGTGGGAATATATGCTCTTTTAAGGGGGTTATAGTTGGTGGGATTTAATGAGAGATCGGTTAAGATGGGATATTATCTATTAGACTTAATGAGAGATGGGTTTAGATGGGAATATATCATTGTAAGGGAGATATAGTCGATTTAATTTAATGAAGGATTGGTTAAGATGGGAATATATCATTGAAATGGAAATGTTGGTAAAATATCAATGTTTTAAGGGAAATGTCAATACATTAGTCAGTTATTAATCAATAATAATGTGAAATTATATCGTTTTATTAGGTTGTGATTAATGCACAGTAAATTAATTTAGAACAATGTTTTATTAAGTAGGGATAATGATCGATTTACTTGGGTTTGACAATGAAATCTTTACAGATAATTATGATTGACTTCAACTTTAAATTATTTTTATCTTTATTTAGGCGGAGAATGACAAAAGTTGAAAATTATTGACTTAAAACATCGACAAACACTAAATAAAATTGATCTTTATTGGAAGAAATCTTGATTTTAATTAGTAATTAAATCGGTTGAATATTGGTAAAAATGATCATTTGAAGAAATATATTTTATTGAATGGATAAATTTAATCTTTCAATGGGACCTAGTCAGTTATATTGTAGTAATATTTATTTAAAATATCGAGTACAGTAATTTATTTTTAGAATAAAAATTTAATTATAACCAGTTTTATCATTAGATTTTATAAATTATTTAGGGTTAATGACCAAATTATTTTACATGTTTTATATGGAAATATTCGTGATAATAGGAATTAGTCATTTAAAAGGATTTTAAGCAATCTTATTAGTCTGAGGTAAATATATAACCTTTTAAGGATCTGTAAAGATAGAGATATTTCAGGGAAATTTAATGCTTTTTAGATGATTTTAGTGAAATATTTGTATTAATATGGATTAAGGGTAGAAATATAGTCATTTAAGGGATTTTAAGGAATCTTATTAGTTTGAGGTGAATATATGATCTTTAACAAGTACTTATCATTAAAATACCAATCTTTAAATATTGATATATTTTGGGGGAAATGATTCTTTTTAGATGATTTTATTGGAGAATTCACTTGGATATACCAATTATTGTCATTTAAATGAATTTACTGGTTTGTTAGATGTTATCATTAGCTATCTAGTCTCTTTTGGAATTTAATGATAATTATTTTTATTGTAGATTGACGACATTGATAATTGTAATGAATTCATACTGATTTTTGAATATATTGAGCAATCAGTCAATCAATTTGAGTACTTTTACAAAAATAATTAAAATTAATTTTATTTCAATTATTTTATTCAATCTAAATCAGTTATTTATTAGATCTTATCTCATTAATTTATTATCTTAGTTGATTCAACTTGAATGATCAATATTTTTTTTTACTGGATGATTAATGATTCAAATTCTTTCTTGTCCATTAATTAAATTTTTATGATATTTATTTTGAATAATTTAAATTTTTACAATTATTTAATCAATTTTTACCAAGTTATTGATACCTTGAGTTCAATTAATTTTTCATCCAATTTTTCAAGTGAAGAGTATTTGCTTTTAAAGATCAATTTGTTAGTACATAGTTGTTGGTTGTTAGTAGTTGGTACTTGGTAGGTGGTGCGATGTTGTTATATAGTTGTAGGTTGATATTTGTTAATTTCTCGATGGGTTTTGATGGTAGTTGTTAGTATGTGGTTGTAAGTGCTTAGTATTTAGTTGTTTGAAACCTAGTGGTTAGTACATGGTATCTAGTAAATGGATAGGTTGTGGTTGAGTGATACCAATACCCTTACGACTAGTACCCTTACGACCAGTACCCTTACGACCAGTATCCTTACGACCTGTACCCTTAGCGGGTCAAAACATCCTGTCGGATAAACTCAGAGTATATATAATAAAACTGATCAACAATAAGTATTTATTGAATGTGATTTTTACTTTGCAATAATAAGTCAGTAGTTATCATTTAAAAGAAGAATGTTTTGTAAATTAGAATTCATTAGTCTTTCATTGTAATTTAAATTATTTTGAATTTCACGTGGTGTTTTAAAGTGATTGAGTTGTGGTTTTTGGATGAAAATCAACATTTTTGTTAAATTTGAAAAGGTTTTTCTACTGATTGTAATTAAAGTTATTATAGAAGCTGTATAAAAAATATTAATTTAAAAAAAAAATACAATTCATAAAATACAATAAAGAATATTTAGTTGATTGTAAGTAGTTAGTTGTAAGTATCTGGTTGTTTGAGAGTTAGTTAGTACGTGGTATCATGTTGAAAGTATTTGTTAGCACCTAGTTAAAAATATTTAGTAACCGATTGTTGGTAACTGTTGAATTATTATTATTATTATTATTATTATTATTATTATTATTATTATTATTATTATTATTATTATTATTATTATTATTCCATTAAAATTTCCATTTGACTTTGAAAAATATTTCATAAAAATTTCCATTAAAAATTAACTTAAAAAATTATTTCATAAAAATTTTCATTAAAAATTACTTAAAAAATTATTTCATAAAAGTTTTCATTAAAAAATTTCAATTCTCAAACACCTTCTATTATTTCAATCTTTTGATAATAAATTTAAAAATCTTAGTTAAATTTACTTATTTAGCTTTAATTTAAAATTTGGACCATTGGTTACTTAATTTTAAATTTTGAACCTTAATTTTCCTTAATTTATCCTTATTTTACCTAATTATTCTTTATTACTTAATTTTACACCATAAGTGTTTGGTATCTAGTTGACAGTGCTTAGTACTAGGTAAGTTACTTGGTTGTTAGTACTTGGTTGATAATGCTTAGTGTCTGGTTGTTAGTTGGTTGTATGTACTTGGTAGGTGGTAGTTAGTTGTTAGTACTTAGTAGCTAGTTAATGGGTAGGTGGTTGTAAGTACTTGGTATCTAGTTGTAAGTACTTGGTAGGTGGTAGTTAGTTGTTAGCTGGTTGTTCTTGGTTGTTAGTACTTGGTAGGTGGTAGCTAGTTGTTAGCTGGTTGTAGCTAGTTGGTAGGTACTTAGTAGTTGGTAGGTGGTAGCTAGTTGGTTGTAGGTTGTAAGTAGTTGGTTAATAATGCTTAGTACCTGGTTGTATGTACTTGGTAGGTGGTTGTAGGTACTTAGTAGTTGGTAATTAATGCTTAGTACCTGGTTGATGTTGGTTGTATGTACTTGGTAGGTGGTAACTGGTTGTTAGCTGGTTGTTGTCGGTTGTGAGTAGTTGGTAGGTGGTAGCTAGTTGTTAGTACTCGGTACCTAGTTGGTTGCTTGTTTTTGGTTGTTAGTACTTGTTAGGTGGTTGTAAGTACTTGGTAGGTACTTAGTAGTTGGTAATTAATGCTTAGTACCTGGTTGATGTTGGTTGTATGTACTTGGTAGGTGGTTGTAGGTACTTAGTAGCAGGTAACTAGTTGTTAGTAACTAGTTGTAGGTACTTGGTATCTGGTAACTGGTTGTAAGTAACTAGTTGTAAGTACTTGGTATCAGGTAACTGGTTGTAAGTATCTGGTTGTTTGAGAGTTAGTTAGTGCGTGGTATCTAGTTGTAAGTACTTGGTATCAAGTAACATGTTGTTTGTAACTAGTTGTAGGTATCTGGTATCAGTTAACTGGTTGTTAGTAACTAGTTGTAGGTATCTGGTTGTAAATACATGTTGGTACTAAGTTGTTGGTTTGTTGTTGAATTATTATTAAAATTTGTCTTTGAAAAATATTTCATAAAAATTTCCATTAAAAATTATCTTAAAAATTTCCATTAAAAATTAGAATTAAAAAATATTTCATAAAAATCTCCATTAAAAATTAACTTAAAAAATTATTCCATAAAAATTTTCATTAAAAATTACCATTGAAAAATATTTCATAAAAATCTCCATTAAAAATTAACTTAAAAATTTTCATTAAAAAATTTCAATTCTCAAACACCTTCTATTATTTTGTAATTAAATTTAAAAATCTTACTTTAATTTACTTTAATTTACTTATTTAAAATTTTTTACCATTGATTACTTAATTTTAAAATTTGGACCATAATTTACTGTAATTTAATTTTTAGAACCATAATTTACTGTAATTGAAAAATTTGGACCATTATTTACTTTAATTTAATTTTTAGAACCATTATTTACTTTAATTTAATTTTTTAGAACCATGATTTACTTTAATTTAATTTTTAGAACCAAAATTTACTTTAATTTAATTTTTTAGGACCATAATTTAATGTAATTGAAAAATTTGGACCATAATTAACTGTAATTGAAAAATTTGGACCATTATTTACTTTAATTTAATTTTTAGAACCATAATTTACTGTAATTTAATTTTTTAGACCCATAATTTACTGTAATTCAAAAATTTGGACCATAATTTACTGTAATTTAATTTTTTAGGACCATTATTTACTTTAATTGAAAAATTTACCACGTTTTTTTAGTGTAGACCACCTTTTTCTCAGGACCAAGGAGACCCACCTCACTATAGTGTGAAAAATCCTTGGCTTTTTTAGTGGTAGTCGGATTTTTGTATTGAAAATCCCAGGATCATCGAGACCCCCTCACTATAGTGTGAAAATTCCATGCTTTTTTATTGATAGTCGGATTTTTGTATTGAAAAAATTTTATTTGTATTGAAAATCCCAGGACCATCGAGACTATAGTGTGGAACAATTGCGTAGTAAAATCGTGGAACAATTTTACCCCCCCCCCCCCCCCCAATGGGGGGGGGTAATTGTTCCAGCGGGCTCCTAACTACCTACTAGCACTGTTACATAGCTCCATATCAGTTGCGTCCAATTCATTTTCTAATTGGTTTTCAATTATTTTAATTAGTTTTGTAGCATTAAATTATTTTTACAATTTTTCCTATAATAGCAACTCTACTTTATTAGATCTCAAATAAAATGCTTAAGTATCAGTTTTTAGAATTCCGATAAGAACTTCCTTCAAGCCAGCCATAAATTATGTGTTTTAAATGACTAAGTAAAAAGTTATTTTATGAATCAAATTGGTTCATAACCTTTAAAATTGGTAAACACATTCAACAATGCGAAATGAAGGCCTGAGTAGACACGAGAAATTACTATTTACAATTATTTCATTATGTAACTAAAGACCAAAAAACTAATGTTTAAGTTCTATATATATATAAATTTTAAATGCAATAGCAATGCCAACCACAGTAGCCACCGCCGAAAGAAGTTTAAGCAAACTAAAAATTATTAAAAACTACTTGAAGTCGATGTTACACACATCATCTCTAACTTTTATTTCCATCGAACGTACATTTACCAGTTAAATAAACTTCGATGACAATCACTACTTTTTTAAACATTAAACTTTGAGCTTTTTATATAGGACTACGATTGTTCAGAATATAGTGTAACTTAAATTACTTTTAATTGTTTGTGATAGTAATAACACTCTGACACTATTGTTTATTATACATGAAGTATTACTGTATTAACTCAAAAATATCCTTCAATTTATAAGAACTTGTTTTTCTCAATTTCACAAATGGTTTTTTTACCATTAAGTTATTTATTACATAGAGCTGGGTAGAAAGGCAGTGCCGGAAATTCGTGAATATCAAGAACATCGATATATTTACTGATTTATAGTCTTCAAACTCTTTGTAATAAATCCTTCAATTTATTTATATTATTTAATATTTTCCTGTCTTTTAAGTTTTACATATTTATGACCATTCAAGTAATTATTGTCACAAATAGGAGAAAGTCAATCAAATTTTTGTAACGATTGAAAAATTTGTAAAGCTGAAATTTGTCAAGGGCGCCGTAAACCCAGTTATGCCTCTGGGTGTTATTGTTAACTATATAAATAATTATTTGGATTAGTTAAACTAAATTTAATTAATAATTAATTAAATTTGCTCTGGACTTGTAAATATGAATATCGTGTTGCGCGAAAAAAGAGTTGATAAAATCAATGATAAATATTTAAGCTAAAAATTCCTGCAATTACATCGGTCTAAGACAATGGTGGTCAACCCAAATCAATCGAAGGGTCAAATTTTCGGAAAAATACTATCACGGGCCACAATAAATTCATTTAAATAAATATAACTCGTTTTTACGATTCAAGTAAACTTAGAATCAATTTTTTTTAATTAAAAACATGCTTAATTCGAATATGAATTCTAAAAAAGACAATTATTGATTTGATGTTTAAAATTGTGTCCGGGCCACCGGTTGGCCATGGCTGGTCTATGACAAGTCTCTTATTAGTCATCGGAATTTCATATGGACATATCCTTTTTTAAATTCAACTCATCATAGCCAGAATGACAATTGAAAATTTTTATTGCTAATGATAGTTCATGATTATTGTTTTTTCTCATCACCATTATGTTGTCACAATTCAAGAATCTGCGACAATACAAAGCTTAAGTCTTCAAAAAAAAGCTTCAGAATAAAGTGAATGTTTCTACTCAAGATGTAAAGCATCAATACTATGTTGAAAAAATTTGTTTCATAACTTATTACTTCCTGTGTTAGGACGGGTAATATATATTAATAATTAATATATGTATTATATGTATTTTTTTAAGTAAAAGATAAAAAACTCAAAATGTAAATATATGGTGTCGCCTCTTAAAACTGCAATATATCCAATATCAACTACTCATTATTTGTTGTTGATACAATTTGTTTGTTTCATTTTGTAATTAATAAAAAATTCTTTTATCCAATTTGATTGAAAAATTGTCCAAACTAATCGTAAAATCATACAAAACCATATAAAAATTAATTCACCCCATGGTATCATTCTTAAACTTTTCTAGTTCCATTGAAATATGCTTGGTTACCGAATTGCCAATTGTAATATGCAATTTTTTTAATAAATAAATACTTAATTAATCCATTAATTTATACAGGGCTGGATGGTTAGGGCCAGTCTCAGCTTTTGTGTTCTTCATCGTATTTTCTATTATCAACAAGCTTACTCTTAGTTGGGTATCAAAGGCAATATTTGCATTAGAAAGAAGAGAGGGAAATTTTAGGTTATTATTAATAATTACTATTAAAGTTTATCATTATTATTATTATTTTGATTATTATTGTTATTATTAAAAATTAGGTTATAATAATTTATTTTGGCACATTTTATCGATGACGAAAAATAAAATGATACTCTAACTTTAATTTATTATTCCATAATATTTTATAAAAGCACGTTGATTTATTTTTTTATTTATCATTCATCATATAATGTACGAATTCAGCTATTTATCTCCAAAAATTGTGAAAGATATACTGAACTTGTTTTTTACAAACAGTAAAAGTACACTTGTGCATTAATTGTATTTTCATATATATTAGATATTTTCCACACGAGAGAGCATTCTATGCTAAAGCATCGATAAACTTAATATTATATCAAAACTTTAAAGATGTATGTTTAATTATCATTAAAATTTGAACCAAAGTTGATATCTCTGATGAAACTGAATTGCCATATAAATCTTGACGAATGTCCACATCGCATTTCATCATGCTGTTATAGGTCGCCTTATTGTCCACCATACATCGTATGACCATGCATTAAATCGCATATCTGTGTAGCCAATTGATCAACTGGAATTGTGTCTTGCAAAGTTAGTAAATAACGTTGGGCATTTAATCTCATCTAATCTGAGAAAATGTTAGCATCTAACTTAATTGCAGTCACTGAAAATGAAATATCCCCTGTAACCATTCCGAAATAAGTACCAACCTGACGTTCAGTTTCGATTGGATATTCAATTAGATATAAACTATCGTCCGGAGAAAACATAGTTGTTGGATTATCATATTTTCGAGCCATCATAACAATTTTAAAACAAAATTCCCAAAACCACTTCCAGAATCTATATCAATTAATTCCACAAAAGAACAACTCATAAAAAATACCCCCAATTCTAAATTCCAAAAATTGATTTAAAACTTCCAAACAGATCCAGAATGCATTGCCTCACATCCGCGTGCACGTCCCAACAAGCAAATACAATAAATAATCAACGCGTACACAAACCCGATTTGTAATACTATCAACGAAGTTCTTGGTCTTTATTTCTCCATTTTTAAAATTATTTTGTAATTATTTTAACGAGGTATTTAATCGATTCTTGTCAGAATGCAAACACGTTCAACATTTTTTTTGGTTCTTTAAGAATGTTATCAAAACCGGCAGTCATTCGTGAAAATTTCTCCCTAAATTTTTCAAATACTTCAATCAATATTTTCGGCTGATTTTCCTAATATAATATAAAATTTAATGCAAGTACGCTCGCTCCTCGGTAACCTGATCCGTCATATTGATTGATAAGAAAAAAAATCGAAAATATTAAAAACCTGATCAGGATTAGCGCACTTACTTATCTATAATTAACGAATCAGATACATTTTACTCATAGTAGGCAATGAATAGACAAATTTTATTTAATGTTTTATTTAACAACATCCAGTTCTAGAATACCTAATGGATAACATCAAATAGTGAAATGGTATAACTGCTATAATATGACTAATATTAAAGAATATCAGTGAAATCTATAAACTTTTGGTCACCTTTGAACTTTTTAAATTTTTATGATATATTTTTTAATTTTTTTAAATGATCAAAAATTTTGAGTTGCGTAAGAATAAATTTTTTATCTTTTTTTCAGAATAAAAATAATTGAAATTTCATCCAAATGAATTATATATTCAATTGAAGAAATAAATATAAAAATAAAATGAAAAATATTAATCGATTATTAAAATATTTTCCACATAATTATTAATTATTACTAAATTCTTATCTAAACATAAAACAGTATAATTAATATCGACTTTTCCTATTTTTTTTCAATGCAAAATTAGTTGAAATATTGGTAAATTGATAATATTAAATTGTTGGGTACTTAAGGGTGTATCATTTTAAATTTTAAATACGTTAGGGGTAATTACAGGTATTCACTCGACTCTTTCCTAAGCATCTCCACGACTATTGTACTTTAAACCATTTGTGTACCCATGGCGACGAAAAAAATATTATTTGTTTATTTGTTCATTACGTCATTTTATTGTTCATCTATAATATAGATTCTATATATACTTATACATATACACGCATATATTGTAGGGCTTGTAACTCACCATATTTTAGAAAAAGAAAATTTCCATATATCTCAAATATTCATTTTCTAGTCAAGTTTTTCTCTTTGAAAAATTAAAATTTTTCACCAGAAAAATCTTGAAGAGATATAAAAATGTGGTTAGCAAAGATGTAGGTGATGTCAACCCTCTATATTTTAGTCAAAATAATATTTTGAAAATCTCAAAATCCCGCGCTACAGTGAGATAAAACAAAAAAGTAAAAATTCACTTTAATCAATACTTGAATTTCTATTTTCACTTAAAAATCAATAAAAAATTTTAAAAATCAATAATTGCGACTTGACCTTGAAATGGGATAGGAGCATCTGTTGCTAACCAATGCGCGGTAATTAATGGCGGCGTAATTATTTATTACTAGCGAAATCCCTGCATGCGTTGCAATACCTCTCAAAAAATTTTTATACAAGACATACAGAAATCTAACACCACCGGCACGAATGTTTGTACAGTATATAAAATTCCATCTCTATTTTTATTATTTATGATAATCAAAACTATATTGATTTATAAAAAAATAATTATAATGTACAAAGTATTTATTTTACATTACGTTGCAATCCATACATTGTCTGAAACATAAATAAATACTCTACATTTCATGGTTACATCAAAATAGAATTAATATTAATACATACAACTATGATAGAAAATGTATCAAAAATTAAACTTCAGCTCACTTAAAAAACTGAAGCCATCTACCGATGCACTAAAAAAGCAATAGAGTTCCTCGTCTAAGGTCTATCTACCGTATAGCAGAATTTCAGCACAACAGTACGAGTATAAATTGAGTAATGTTAGAAAATGTATGAAAGAATTTCTAAAAATTCCGACTTTACCTCATTTCTGCCCACTAAAAGAAGTATAAAGCCATCGCCCGATCGACCTCACAAACAATAGGGTTCCTCATTAAAGATGTACCTACCAAATAGCGAAAGTTTCAAGACGACAACTCTAACCACTCTCGAGTCTAGAGCAGACATACATACATTGTCTAAATTATTTTTCCTATTTTATATATAGATTTTTATTTAGTATATATAATAATAATAATAATGGCCATTGAATTCTACTGACTATTTAATTTTTCTCTCTCATTCATATACTTTAATTAATGCTATGGATTTTCATCAATGGAATTTTTACTGCTGTAAAACTTTATATGCGATAATAAATGCTCCAAAGTTTGTTTTCTACCTTATGCTTTACTTATCTCATTTATTTATTAAATTATATCTTCGTTGTCTTTAGAATAATCTATGTAATTACTGATGTTATTGCCTCTTATGTAGATTCAAACATGTGCAAATTAGATGCAAGTATGAGAGCATTGCGTTTCTGAATTGCATTGATTTTGAACACAAAAAAGTCGACCTGATGCTTGAGGAAACTTTACATGTTCAATATCAAGTTGCTGTCCGGCAATGGCTTCTCAGATGTGATTTTATGTTGAAAATACTATCTTAATAATATTTATTTAATTGTAATAGTTATTACGACTAGCAGTGATTATTTTGGCAGTATTCTCACTTATTTGGTTATTGGATTTGCGATTTTTGGTGGAATGTATGCCGGCAAATCTAGTGGAGAAATTGTGGTTATAATCAGCAAGGTTCGACTTACTTGTCTTGTCTATTTAACCCTTTGAAACCCGGGAATTTCGTCAAATTTGTATAATTTTAAAATATTATTAAAGTTTCGCTAAATTCAGAGGCCATATTTTATTTGATGCAGTTGAAGAAAAACAGTTTTTTAATGTTAAAATACTAAAGAACATTATTTTTACTTTATTTCAACTCAAACGTTGATATACGTTCCCCGGATTTAATGAAAAAGTCTAAAACGTATATATACGTCGCCCGGTTTCAAAGGGTTAATTTCTTGATTATCATATATATATATATATATATATATATATATATATCAACCCTACTATAACGCTGTGAGTGCGTACCGTGTTATATGGAAACCGCACTATAAGAAACTCGGAATTAGTTCAAATCACAACATTCGTACTGCGTTATATGGAGACCAATAATTACATAAGACAAGATAAATTATTTTTATTGAATTGGATTGAAGAGTTCATATAAGGATTGATAGAAAAAATGAAACAAGAATTAAACTAAAAGACTGTTTTTCAATAAAAAGAATAGAGACTTTTGTAAATTATGCAATCCTTCAACACTCATCCTCGCTGTCAGATATGAGTCGCTTAACTCGTCTTCTTTTAATGGGCAAAATGTCTTCATCTTCACATTGGTTTTCGATTGTAGGCTTTTTTATCTAACTCCACTAAAACCTCTCTATAGGGAGCTAAGCAATTTCTTAACTCTCTTTTAAACTTTGCGCCGTGCACCGTTGAACGATCAGTTTGAATGAAATGAAGTTCTAATTCCTTAGCCAAATTTAGCCCTTTTTTCACATCTTGTAAATCGAGATTTGGCACCCATTCTTTTCCTTATTTTCGTTTACCAATGCATTTGAGGTGGATGCATCAATTAATATATATATATATATATATATATTCCATTTTTTTTTTCAAATTCATCACAATTATTACTATTATTATTATTATTATTATTATTATTATTAGCGAAAACTTATAGTTTGAGTTATACAATTTGTTATAGCTTATGGCGTATTTAAAAAATCATTTGACGGGAATTTGAAATTTGAAATTTTTCTTTTTCAACAAGAGTATTTTGAGACCTATTTTTTTGCTGACCACGACATTTTCGCATCTCCGTCGTAAAGAGGTTAAATCTTTGAAAGAAGAGATTGAAAAAATTGAGGAAAAAGAGAATATCCAGATATTGTAGTAGGAGAATCTTTGAGATATTTCAAAATATATTTCGGATATATAGAGAATGTCGGGATCTAAATTTTTTTCTGAGGACTAATTTTTCGTTTAACATTAAGGAGACTAAAATCACGATTGAAATTTACACAAAGCTTGTGAACTTTTTAACTCACTATCTATTATCGAGCTTCCCACTTCCACATAAATGTTATTTGAGATTTTTAAAAATTTCTTTTTTGAAGTGGCTCACAAGTTTTTGGGAGAATTTCAAACGTAATTTTAACCGCCTTCTCAGTAGTAAAGAAAAAGTTTTGGACAGGGAAAATGTAGATCTATCATTTTCTGAAGGAAAACTTTCTCAAATCTCAGACTCTCGATTTGCATAAAATTAACCCAAAAATAACCTTTTTTGCTATTTTTACTATCTTCAAAAAAAGTTCGTGGTGTGCAAAATTAAATGTCAAGAAGTTTCATTTTTGAAAATAATTCTCAGAATTTTCTAGAAAAAAACTCCTATAAAAGTTTCAATTTCCTGCGAAATGAATTTATAACGTTTTTAAATGCGCGAAAACTCATAACAAATATTATAACTCAGACTAAGCTTTCACTAGGGAAGGGTGAGTTTGAAGGCTCACATCTGCATACTAGATTATGATGATTTAAAATAATTCTTGGTAAAATTGAATATATTATGCATCATTTTATAGAGAAAAGTTGATTTTCAGACAACGCTAATATAAAAATATTTGTTGCTCTGTTTTTTTCATAATTTAAAGCATTGTTATCGATGAAATCAATTATATTTATGCTTACCTTTGATCTGATTTTTCATTTAGTATTTCATTCAACAAAATATGTTACTTAATTACTTTTAAATCAATTTTAGACATCATTCTTCCTCATGTATTTAATCAATAAATTCACACAATTTATCGACATGGCTAACAATGCTTCTGAAATTATTGGGATAACATATCGGTTGGTAATGTTATATTTATATCCATTTCATGATTTAAAATCTATTTTGCACAAATATTTTTCTGATAAAATTATATATGTTAATTAGCAACAAGACCCCAAATACCTGCTAAATTGAGAATTTTCAACTAATGAATTTTTTTAATTAGATTTTAAGAAAATAATACTGCCTCCGTTCCACAATAGTTATCACATATGATCAAATTTTTATATCTATAGCTTCGATTGTGTTAGACCAATTTTCAAAGGTAATAGCTTGTTGAAAAGGGTTACTCAAGGCTTGTTTGACAAGCATGGGCAATTAAAAATAGTTGATCAATAGGTGAATATAAAATTGCGAGTCAGAAATAAGTTCTTTATTAATTTTATAGTAGTAACATTTATTTCAGTTATTCAATATTTAAAAAAAATTTTTGTATTCTCCATGGCTTCGACATTACATTTTAAATTTATGAGGAGTCGACTTTCTCTTCGAAGTTTTTCTTTATTTATATGAGTAATCTTATAAAAGTTGTTTCCGTTTGATATCATGATATTTTACATACATGTTTGTAGTGTTAAGAATACATTATCAAGTGTGTCTCGATCCAATTGTTGGAAAGCTGTTTCTACTGCACTAATTAAATCATCAATATTTTAGTGACCATCTGATGTTGTAATGCTTGTATTGAATTAAAAAACCCATTATCCCAAACATTTAGGTCTGGACTATTCGGAGGTTGAGGTTTCAATTGCAGACTCCGCCCGTCTTTTACAAGTTCTTCTTGTAAAGCAGAATCATTATTTGTTAAACGAGGCTTGCTGTATGTAAACAGTTTTTCACTTTTTGGAAAATTTTCGCGTATAGTTGGTTCAACATTTTTAATCATCATATTTTGAATTTCTTTGCCGATCTGTACCATAACTTTCGTTATCAGAGTTCCCTTTAGACGATTTTTAGAGTTCCTTTTGGCATTTTCTTTGAAAGTGAATGGTCAGATTCCAATTTTTTCATTGAAATATTCGTTTTTAGATGAATCCCATCTTGGTCTTGCCACCGCTGCCATAAACATTACTTTAGCGATGAACCTTTTACTTTTACATTGTCTGTAAGGTACTAACTCATCTAAAAAAACATAAAATAATTTTGATGTTTTTGTGATATAAAACCATTTTTTATCTATATGAACAACATCCATCAACTGCAAATCGTCAAAACCCTTTGAAAATCATGAAAATATTGAAAATCGTAAAAATATCTTTTGGAAATAATATTAATAATAATACTTTGAAAATGATAATAATAATAATAATAATAATAATAATAATAATAATAATAATAATAATAATAATAATAATAATAATAAAATAAAAATAATAATAAACATGATAATAATAATACTGCTGCTTCTTTATAGCTCCATGATTGAGTTTGTTATCTTTGTAACACATTAGTAAAAATTGAAGAATACTCTCTTGCTGATTTTGATTGAGCTCCTTGTGTGCTCGATTATCATCCATTTTTAGTAAAAATGGGTTTAAAAAATTCTTAAAAAATACGAGTAACACAAAAGGGAGCTGATCTTAACAGTAAATACGAATTTATTGTTAAAAACTTGACATTTGACAGATCACACTCAGTGTTCCTTCTGAGCATACGTGTTTACACGCGCACAAATTTTAAACAGAGCACATTCAAACTGTAAGATGAAATGTGCTAAGTAATGTAAAACAAAAAAGTACATTGTTGTGAGTAATAATTAATTTAATTTTTTAACTAAATAATTCTTTTCTTAAATTTCTTTAAGTTATTTACTGTTACTTTTATTCGTCCACCTTATTTTCAGTACTGCCTTTTTTAAGTGAAATTGATCAAATTCACTTGAAAAAGGAAGTCCCGAAAATTCGCGAATATCAAAACATCGATATATTTAATGATTCATAGTCAAGCTTTTTAATAAATACAATGGAAAATAAATCAGTTGTGAAATTTGAATAAAGAAGTTCTTATATATATTAGTACTGTACAGAGCAGGCTTTTTTGCCGAATACCGAGTAGTTGAAGGTCACTGTTTCCGAACCGAGTACAGATACCGAGTATTTGAAGTGGTATAAATTTTTTTCACATTTTTGAATTTCTTGAAATTTTTATAATTGAATAAATTTAATGATTAATTATGGGATTCGAATGATGTTTATTCACTTTATTGTTTCTTGTTTAATTTAATGAACTTTTCGCTGTGATTACTGTTTAGATCGCTGAATGACACCGATGATTCTTCTTGTGAATTTATTTCATTTGGTCTCACTGATACATGGAAATTATTTTAGAATTCAATTGGATACTAGGCATTATTGTTGATACGAAAAAAAATTCGAACTAATGAAAACCGAAAAATTTAAAATGACATTATTTCAAAGAAATTTTGATTGTTACTGATTACTGTACTACTGCTAGTCTAGACTCTATTAATAATTTAATATTATTATATTAATAATTTTATAAGTTAATATAACGTTAAAAAAATTGAACATCTAATATCTGTTGACTGATTTTGTATTATTCAGTATATAACTAGACATTTAAAACTGAACTAAGATATCGTTCGATAGACATTCTTAAATACCAAGTAGCACTAAGCCACTAACAAACAAGATACAACATAATAACATGAAAGTTGAAAAAAATAACATCATTGACATAAGAAGTTCAGAACACTGAGAAGTTTAGAACAGTAAATAATAATATCCTTGGACTTTATGGCGTTACTTACTGGCTACTTCGTAGTTCGTACATGCATTAAAAAATCATAGAAAGATTTATTAAATTTAATAAGAACAAATTTTCAAGTAGTAATACAAGCAGTATTACTACTACTAAATTAATAATACTATAAAGTAAAAGCTCAACAAGCGAAGTTTGAAAAATTAAAATTTTCTAAGTCAGAATAAGTTATTCTGAATAACCAGATGCGAATTTGCGAAAATATGATTTAATAGATAAAATTAAACATGGGTAAGTTTTTCTTTAGGAAAAGTAGCATTTCAGTTTTGTGTGGTGATAGAGACGCTATTTTGTTATTACAAATGTCTCCAGCTTTCCAATAATTTACAGGATCTTCAACAGGTGCGGTGGCAAAGACCGAGCTTTCAATGGTTCTGCTAAATAGTTGGAAACTTCCCCGCGACATGTACTTTCACCATCTAACTCTGCAGCTGTAGCACCTAGCACTTATCCGCCAACACACGAAATATGTTTTGTTCAATAGCAGCAAATCGGGATTCAAGATTTTTCAACATTTGTGCCCGCATGGTGTTTATCCCAAAATGATCACCAGGAACTGTTGGTTTCTGTAAGAACAATGATAAAATGCGGACGCTCGGTATAATCATTGCAGCTGAAGCAATTGCTAAACTTGCAGGTTTTGTTTCTTACTCGAACGGACGTAAAGTGATAATTAATATATCAATCAAATTCTATTGGTTCGGAATTAAAGTTGCAATGTTATTTTCTTGGGAATATAATCCAATGGCCCTCTTTTGTTCATGTAGACGTTCTATCATATAAAACGTGATATTCCACCTCGTTTGTACATCTTTGGTAAGTTTGTGCTGTGGATATGGTTCGGCGGCAACAGCATTTTGGTCAATATTTTTGATTTTCCAAACTAACCTATATTTTTCGCAAAGCTTCAGTAGCTTTAGTGGAGTGTCTGAAATTTCCTACAATCGATCGTGCTACTGCTATGATATCTGTAACAGACCTCGGCGTTGTCGGTTTCAATCCAACGTTCACTACCAGCTGAATATCCTCTAATCCAGCCAGACGTGCAGTAACTTTCATGCTTGAGCCATTGTCACGCACAAGAATTCCTTTTCGACTATCATTGATGCTCCACTCTCGAAGAATTTCCTGTAGAGGACTTCCAATCAACTCACCAGTGTGGCTTCCTTTCATAGTCTGAAGTCGCAGAAATGCAGAGCTTCAGCTCCAGGTATAAAAACGTGATAATTTCACTTTTCGGTTTCTCATTTCCATTGCAGTTAGACTTAGGAACGCATTTAAGTTGTTAGTAGATGTCCACACATTGATGTAAAGCTAATACTGTTCGCCTCATCAATAATAACCGTAATACAGAGAACATGTCGGGCACAAGCGGAACGTGAGAAATGAACTCTGGATGGCATAGAATATCTTCGATCGAGCTCATGCACAACAATTTTAACTCCGACGCTTTCGACAACAGAAAAAGGGAGCATGTCAAAGCATATCATCTCGCAGGTTTTTTTCGTAATTGATGCATACCGCGAACTCTTCACGTCATACGGTTTCACTCGTTCGACAAAAAATCTGAGATCTGTCTGCTTCGTTAAAATTGAAGCACTGGATGTCAACTCCTTTGCGTTCTTTCCTTTCTTTATCTCTACCTGTTCCACCATTTGAGCTTCGTCGATTAGTCAGTTTGCTTTGGTTTTATTCACAGTATTGACGAGAAAGTAATCCCACACCTTGTTTGTTCTTGACATATTGAATATCGATTCCAATTTTTTATTTTTCAATAAATAATAAATAATAACCTGCGAAAAAACAAATAAGAAACCAAAAAGTGAAATTATCACGTTTTTTATCAGATATTATTTTTTTTCAATACTCGGCATCGGCGCCAGAGTACCGAGTTTTGTGAAGTATACCCTAATCGGCAAAACCGAGTAGCCAAACCTAAGAATTAATGAATTTTATAACATTTTTAGTGAATTTAATATGATTTTGTTATACGTTTTGTTTTATTTTGTTTTTTGTACGTTCTGAAAGATTTTCATTTTGATACAATAAAGAAACATTTTGGTTATAGCATTTTTACAATTTTCCGCATGATGGAATAGCAAAAATCTTAACATAAATAAGGTTATGTATTATTGGTTTTTCTTTGATTATTACTGATGTCTTTCTATGTAATTCTTTGTATCTGGAACTCCTATAATTCCCAACATTATAATATAATATAGTATATAGTATGGTATCCTTCTTTCGTGTACTACGCCTTTTTATGTCAGTCGTTTTTTCTCAGGACGTAGAACTGCTTCAGCAAAGAAATGAAAAATTGTTAAAAATGATGGAAGAAAACAATCAAAGGAAACTCGAAGGAAACATGTTTTGTCTATTTTGATGTACTCTAATATTTACAATCACTAAACTGTTTATTATTATGTATATAATTTCTAAATAATATATTCCAATTTTCTCCACGTTATGAAACTCCTAAAGAATTCTAAAAATCCATTTTTGAATTGTAATAAATGTTTAATGTTCTTTAGTGTTTCAAATGTTCTGGAAAACCTTGAAGAATATCATGTTAAAGAACAAAAACGTTTACTGTCTTTCTCAAATCAAGCTCTATGCAAAAAGTATCTCATTCTCCAAACAATACTGTTAAACTTACTTTAAGCAGCTCAATAGCAATGTGCGATACTCCTCAAGGATCTAATGATACAACTTTTCTGGAAATTAGAAATATATCAGCGAAATTTCCATTCCTTGAAACTGGAAACTTCATTAATGGTAATCTAAAAATTTTATTATCTTTTCGCATCACAATTTTTAAAATTTATGCATATTATTTGTTTTTAGATACACCCAACTCTTTTTTTACACGGTAGATACTCGAACGAAAATCGTGTAAAAAAAGACATGTTAACCATAGTAAAATTGAGGATGTGTTCTACAATTATAGAAAACCGTGTAAAATAGAAAAAGGAACCATTAGTTGTTCTAAAAAATCGTGCAAAAAAAATAGTAAATCTTGAAACCATATTATATAAGTTTTAGAAAATATAATATAAATATAACTTTTACATTACGAAATGCTTGCCTTTTTAGGAATCCTGTCAGCCATCCTTCATTTGCATTAAATGGCATTGCCTTCATTGCATTGACACTTGTTGGTGGCTCCAATTCCTGAAGTCGTTTGTATATTCTAAGGGCCTTTTCCCTTATAATTTTTCCATCTATATGTATTTTTTTCTGCAGCAAATCCTCTATCCAAACCACTAAACTTTTTTCCATTTTCTCCGAGATAATATTTTGGCTATATGACGATGCTTTGGAACTGAAATTACTGATCGTCGAATGGAATCCTCACTTTTTTTTATGTTTCTGATAGTCGCTTCACTTAAACTAAAATCTTTGCCAACAGATGTGGGACCTACGCCTCTCTCAAGATTGTCTAAGATTTTTAGTTTCCAAAGAAATCGCTTGTCGCTTCCCATTAATTTTCTTTGGTTTAGGCATCTTATTAATCGGCTATAATGAAAATTAAAATAAAAACACTTAATAAAAAAATTTTTAAATCTAAAAAAAATAACATTACCAGTTTATTAAAATTTCCTTATGTAAGTTAAACTTCTTAAAAATAATAATTTTTGCAGTTTATTAAAATTTCCTTTAGTAAAATAAAATAATAACTAAAAAATTTTAAATTTAAAAAAAATAACATTACCAGTTTATTAAAACTTCCTTATGTAAGTAAAATTTTCTAAAAAAATATTTGTCAAAATAACAATAAAAACAAAATTAAAACATAAATTTTTTTTGGAAATAGTGTTAAACCGAATATTTCGTGCAAAAAAAGAAGATTTGTTCCTTTTTTGTGGACCGTGTTATTTCAAAATCGTGTAAAAAATGAGTTGGGTGTATATAATATTTGAATTTTTTATTTTAAATGGCATATTTTATGTTGGATTATTTTATAAAAACCAAATGCTGAACGCACACTTAAAATTATATACAATTAGCAAAGTCCGTTAGCATAAAGGCGAAATGTTGCTTAATTAAATATTTTGTTTTTAGAATAATACCTCTTATGAAATTGATGATTATTTGAACGAGAGAAACATATTTAATGAAACGGCATTAATAACTAATTATCGAAAAGCGAAATAAGCAATAAATAAGGAAAGCAAAGCAGAACCAAAGTCACAACCAAATAAACTAGTGAAAAGTTGATAGATAACTAAAGACGGTTTTCCATTGGGATTCTTACCCTGAAATTATCGTCAATGTGTGTAGGTTAAAAGTGTGATAAACAATATTGTAAAAACTTTGATTGAGTTTCAATAAATTATATTGTGTTGGGTTTTATTTATTCGATTGAGACAAAGAGCACGAGGAGTCAGAATCAGTACCGACTTTAATAAATAAAAACCCAACACTTTATTAAATATATTTGATTTTTATTATATTTAAATTGTATTACTTAAATTTTGAAATAATTTTTTTTTCATAATTATATTTCTTATGTTCTCATATGTCACTTGTGAAAATATTCAATTACATTTAATAAAAAATTTTGAATTTGTGTATCTACGAGTGACTCCCCATCCTTGTACTATGTTATTGCTGTAATTTTCAAGCATTATAAAGTACATTTTTAAGTTTTCTATATTTATTTATTTTCTATAATTATAATTATTTTATTGACACAAGGAAATTGACTCAACGTTTTTTAAATTCTATTTTTATCACAAAATCGGCATATTAAAACAAATTTAATTATGCAATTACATCTCCGCGTTATTTTTATCTTCGTTCTCGATAAAACTGGTTTCAAAATCATCAAGATGTCGAGGTCTTTGCGTCCTGCCTCTACGTTCATCTCGGCGAAGTGAGTTGAGTATAGGATTGTCATTCTGAACATTCTGAACATTCACTAATTATAGCCTTTACATCCTCAAGTGTAACGTCCGGGCAAAGTTGCTTTGCAAATACAACGTCTTTTTGGCACCGAAATGGTGCTGTCTATGACTTTCTCGTAACACTTGGCTCACAACAGTCACGGTGCTTGCAGTTGGTTCGACACACGATTTAACCCATGTCAGCCATTTATTACTGACTCTTGTGAGTGCATCTGCTTTGTTTTTATCTGTCAGGACAAACTCAACCGAGATCGTTAAGTCATAGGTTGTCGTAATTCACAAATGATCTGCAGGCGTCTTCGGACTAGCATCTCAGCAATTCCATGAGTTCGGATTCTGGCAGTATCCGTTAAAACTGAATCTATCCAACTCCTGACGGTAGCGGGATCTGTTACTACAACTAAGTTGCTTCTTTCCCAGCTGATGGCTAAGTTAATTCCCTTTATCACAGCGTCTAACTCTGCAAGGTGTATATGAGCAAAATCGTTTTTCTTCCTCATCCATGATGCATCTTCGACGATTTCTCCTGATATTTCTAACGCAACTCCTAATGCCAGATTGCTCGCATCGCACCAGACAATTGTAGATCCGTCCTTGTTTACGTGCCACTCACCAGTCACGGGATCGCTCTCTTTCACACGATACATCATTTCGTTAACCATTTTTAACGCGATTTTTCCAATCGTATCATCCCACTTACTTCCAGCACTGTGTCGTTTTATATAGCTACTTGCTACTCTTAACCATTCAGCAACGGGATAGTGCCCAACGAGTTGACCGCAGAGGGAAAATAACTCCCTTCTTGACATAGTTGTAAACGCACTGTGTGGAAAAATGTTTCCATGATGCCACGTAAGACCGTTAGTACTTGTTTGAAGCTGGAGACCTAGCACTCTTGCATCATCAAATTCTTCGGGTGGCTTTGTAATTAGCCCGTATGATGCTAAATGGCTTATTACTTCATTGACGTTTATTCTTGACTGGTTGACAATAATGTCATCAATATAACTATCCGTTGCTTTCCTGATATCTTCTCTTAAACTCAGTACCTTCCGTAACTTGTGAAAATATTCAATTACATTTAATAAAAAATTTTGAATTTGTGTATCTACGAGTGAATTCCCATCCTTGTACTATGTTATTCCTGTAATTTTCAAGCATTATAAAGTACATCTTTAAGTTTTCTATAATTATTAAAAATTATAAAAACATTTTGAGATCGACAATGAGCCTGGACCGTTTGAATTGCCTTGCAATCCTTTCAATCGAAAATGAAGACGCTGAAAGTTTAGATATGGACAATATGCGAAGGCTGTTTGCTAGCATGAAAGCTCGAAAAGTTAAAATTTGTTTACTCAGAATCATAAACTACCTTGTTTTTGTTTACTCAGCATCAAAAATAATTATAGAGAAAATGCACCAAAACCATCCTACCTCTCTAAAAAAATCGGTTGGGCCGGCCCTGATTATATGCCGATTTGAAATAAGATGTTCCTCAGATTGCAAATGACGTGACCATAGTTAGAGTACAACGATTCTGCCTAATGTTGCGTTTGCTCTTTATTTGAATAATAAAATAATAATGCAAAGCTTATGGGAATAACAAAATCTTCGATTGTCTCATTTAATCAAACAACACAAAGAATTTAATAATATTAATAATATTTAGATAATTAATAATTAATTCTTCAAATTAATTTAGTTTTATCTAATTTCTAATAATTGACCGTCATCCTTACATCATGTATTATTATTTTTCCGGTATTGTTAGAAGCTATTTTAATATCAATTGTTCTACTGTTCAATTATTCTATTCTAGTCGGTAAATAAACATGTTATTGAAATTTCTTTTTGACATCATTAGCATGTTTAAATTGTTTCCTACAAACAAAATTCGCTGTAAATCTCAATATTGGAAAGAGCTTAATCTAGGCAATAATGTGACAATAAATTAATAGGTTTTGAGTTTATGTAGAGTATTTTTCAAAATATTAAGGGAGAACTATCTTTTTAGAATTCATATATTTTCTATTCGCTAAAACTTGATAATGTAAGTAAGAACGTTGTATATCCGAACGAGTTGTGCACTTTATAATTTGGAGTGGTACAAATTTAATGTTTAATAATTTCATAATTCCAGAAACAGTCACAAAATTATTTTTGCAAAGTTCTACCTCTGATTTTATTCTATTTCCATGTTAGCATATAGCTAGGGTTGCCAACTCTCACAGCCTCGAACCCGTGAGATTATAAAATTGCGAAGAAATAATATAACAGGTGTTTTTTCACTTTTTTGGTTTACACATGTTAGTGATTTTAACTATATACCATAATGATTTAAACAAAACAATTATTTTTACATATTACATTTTAAAAGTGAAAAAACCTGACAGTGACAGACTAATAACAAGGGTAAGAAGAAAAACATATATCGCTCGCTGCGAACAAACAACTTAAACTTCCGGTGACTGTGAGCAAAAATAAATCTTGACTATCATTATTTTAGAGAAATCAAATAAAAGTTAAAACTTAAAAACTGCACTTTTTTCTTGAAAAATTGTAAAATATTGTAAAAACGGAAATACGGGAGATTTACATCTCCCGGGTCATAGTTAATCGGGAGACGGGAGACGAAAGCCGACTACGGGAGAGTTGGCAAGCCTACTGATAGCCCACTTTATTTATTTTTATTATCTTTTATTAGTTTTTGACATTTTACTTTATGCAATAGTGAATACTCATTTACCTTAAATGACAAATTTCGTTTGATGTCCACTTGCCTTTCTAGTAATGTAACTAGATAGATTATCGATTTACAAACGAGGCCACAGTCAGCATTCCATTTTTCGAAAACCAGACTCACATTTTCTTAAATTATCAATGAGTTATGTTTGTTCTTGGTATTGGAACCCTTATCTTTGTATATTATTTTAGTTGAATACGCTTTGAATTATTTTGAAACCACTGTAAATAGGAAATCTTTACCGAACATTTATACTGTGATTTCTATTTATGACACAATTATCTGATGAGGTTTTAACGTTTAAATATTGAATATATAGACCTCAAGCTGCGAATTTACAAGGGCCAAGATTTATTAATTTCTGGTCCTAGTGGATGTGGGAAAAGTTCACTGCTGAGATGTTTTGCTAATTTGTGGCCATTATCGAAAGGAAGCGTCGTTTGGAATCCTTCAATAATTCCTTTTTCACCTACTACTGTCATGTGGTTACCGCAAATTCCATATTTTACTAACGGTTACCTTCTGGAGCAGGTAAATCATTTGAAGATGAGAACTTTTGTATAAATCGTTTAGGTTTTACTTCCAAAATCAATCCTTGAATGCAATATTAATTTAAATACCGCCACAATCGATCGAATTATCCACATTTTCAAATTTTTGGACCTTCATCACCTCATTGAACGATTTGGGCTTCAAGATACGAGCATTGTTGATTGGTTAGGGTTTTTTGATTTTATTTAAATAAATTTTCGAAAAAAATTTCATTAATTTGCTAGGGGATTTCAAATAATTTATATGTTTGCAAAATTCTAGTAAATTTACGTAAATTTCTTCAAAATTATTTTTTCGTTAATTTGCTAAACCCTGAAAGTGAAAAAAAATTATTCTGGTATTTAAAAGACACGCTATGCTTATTTTTTTGAAAAGCGCTACCTTGAACACTATAGGATTGAACATGTTAGGATTCGTTTTAATTTTTGACATTAACAAATTCAAAGTCGTGAATAATTATATATTTTCTTCATTCATTTCTGGGGAATTAATTCAAATTCAAATAATATTTCGAACAATTTCAACATTCAATAACAAAATACTAAGTATACAAAATGAATTTATTCAACTGTTGTCCTCAAAAGTCAGAATTAAAATAATAAAAGAAATAATAGCGCAAAATATTATACCATAATTATAGATTCAATTCCTGTTTTATCACACAACGAACCGTTGTGTCAAGTTATAAGATATATTAAAATTTTTGATGATAATCTAACTGTTGAAAAGAGGTTTATTGATAATATTTGTTCAAATAATAAGAGTGGAGAAGGAATTGCAAATGAAATATTGAACAAATTAGCTTTTGACGGGTTAAATATAAATGATATCTGGGATAAGGTTATGATAATGGATCAAATATGCTGGGTAAATTCAAAGGTGTACAAGCTCATATACTGAAAGAAAATTCATTAGTAAAATATATTCCTTGTGCTACCCACTCTTTAAATTTAGTTGGAGTTCATGCAGCAACCAACAATGTAGAAGTAATTTCATTTTTTGGAAAAGTGCAGAAATTATACAGTTTTTTTTCACATTCTACTCGACGTTGGGAAAAAACATCATCTGTTTTAAAAATTTCTCTGCTGGGCCATAGTGATACAGCTCAAAAGTAAATGTTGTAAATGCTCTTTATAAACAAATAAAAGATGTATTGAATTTGTTTTAATCATAAAATCTTCTAATCTCTTCTAAGAAAATTTCCAGGCTGTCTCCAATTGTAAAGATTTTCGGCATTGGAATAAAAGCATTTAATGGGTTATTTTCGTGGGTCCTGGCGTTGTCACCATATTAGAAGACTTTGGAAACATATAATTTATTAATATCACAAAACTGATTATCCCTCCGGAGGAAGTAATTATATTGTAAGTATCTTGAGCAAAATACACACATGCATCAATAATACAATATTATACCTTTGACATTCAAACATACATTACATATTAATCAGACATACAAATTCAACATGCAATAATATTATTTCAAACAGATATTATTTACAGTTATCCTACAGAAATGAAATCATATTAATTCTTTTTAATTCTTTATTATTTTAAAGGTCGGATATTCTCTCTCCCGGTGAACAGCAGCGAATTTCATTTGCAAGACTCATCTTTCACGCACCCCATTTAGTCTGTAAGTATATAATTATCATACTTATTAATATAATTTATGTATAATATGATTACCTGATGTCCTATGTCTGATTTATTGGCTTAATGAAATTTTGAATCATTGGATTGTGGTATCACCATCCTGATGTAGAATTTCTTTTTCTAAGTCGGATAATCCTTGACATATTTTCTTGAATTACTATTTTTCTTACAATATTTACTATAGTTTTCTTTAAGTTAAATAAACATGCATTTGTCATGTGAAAATTTATAAGCAGTTTATCATTTAAATTTATATTCTAACAATAAGAAAAAAATTTTATTATATTAAAATTTATTTAGTTTAAATTTGAAATTTAATTTATAATCATTTAGTTTAATTATTTTTGAATCCATATCGATAAATATTTTTAATTATCTTTTTGTTAATAATCATTTTTAGACATTTCTCCTAGATGCTTAGTAATAAGTAGATGAAACTACCACCATATAATATCATTATATCAATTCATAAAACTTAGAATATGAAAAATTACCTTAGGTAACCATTTATTTCTATTAAATATTTTCTATTAAAATTTTTTATGAATTACTGAATAGAGCTTGAAAAAACAGTATTTTTAGAAATAATTTATGAAATGTTATTTTTAATAACCATGTATTTCTGAATGTTGCTTGAAAATAGTCTTGTATTAAGTAATTATTACTAAATTACGTAAAAATTTTCTGTTATCCTAAATATCAATGTATTTTTAATAAATATACATAGTTTATTTATAAATTTGTTAAAGGCTACTTACAAGGACCATTTTCTATCTAATATACTTAAAATGACTATGATTTTGTTAAATTTTACTCGAAATGACTATGTATTTCTATCAAATATTCATTAATTGCCAATGAATACGTTAAGTCTTACCGGAAATGATCTTGTATTTCTATTTAATATACATAAATGGCTTAAGAATATACCAAATAATCAGTGCAGGATTTACGTATAGGCTACACAGGCTATAGCCTAGGGTGCTTGCTTTCTTAGGGCCCCAAAAAATGTCCGAATGAGAAATTGTCTTGTCGACTTAAATATACTGCAGCATTATTTTTCCTACTGCTGCATATCTGAAACGTCCCATACTCTTCATCCAATTCTTTTAGGACGTCAATTCGAAGAACAAAGGCAAAGCGCTATTGTGCCTAGGTTTTGTTTAGCCATAATTATGACAACCGAGATTACTGATAAATTTCGACAACTTATGAATTTAGAACAACAATGACTCAAGATAAATTATGTTCCCTCAGTCTCTTGTGTATAGAAAGTGACAAACTACGCAGTTCATCATTCGATGATGTCCTCAGTGACTTTGCTCAGGCAAGGAAGAAAATATTTTAGTTTAATATAATTCCTTAATTCTCAGCATGTTTCAAGAGATTAGATAATAAGCCCTTGGAAATTGTTTTTTTAAATGATCTTTTGCTTCTTTTTATCAGAGTTTGCATTTTTAAGTTTGTTATGAATAAAAATGATTTTAAATTAAAGATTTATTATTTCACTATTTATACTTCTTAATTGTATGTCAGTTTATCCCTCTAGGTATCCGAAAATCATATTTGGCGATGAGATATGATATCTGGTTTTATAAAGGGCCCCATATTTCAAATAGCCTCGGGCCTTATCAGATCTAAATCCGGTACTGTAAATAATATCTCCAATTTTTTAAATATAGATTTTGATCAAAATCACTTGAAAAATACTTTGCCGAAAATTCGTAAATATCAAAAAACATGGATATCTTTACTAATTCATAGTCAATTTTTTATAAATACAATACCAGTTTATGTTATTGTTAATATTATCTTTTTAATTATTTAAAAAAATAGTTCTTGATGAAGCTACAAGCCAAGTAAATGAGGATATGCAAACTAAAATGTACGAACAGCTCAAAACTAGCGGAATCACATTTGTTTCTATCGCTCACAGACATTCATTGGTATCTCTCCATCAGCGGCAATTGCATATCATTGGTCAGAACGGGAGTTGGCGATTTACTGAGCAGTCCTAGTCGTTATCTTCATTAGCAATTTATATTTTTAGTATTTCTTTTTTATCGCCTGTATTATATTTTGATTGCCTCGATTTTTATATTTTATGACCGATTCTTTATTGAATATATTGATAAATTTTTAACAATTGAGCATGCTTTATTTATGGCAGATCTAATTGAAATCCCACGTTAGGTGAAATTGGGGGCCCCTAAGTACTCAAAATATTTAGAATATTGTACGTTTTTTGTTTATTGAAAATTTGTTAATCCAAAATTAATAAAAAATCTAATTCAAAATATCAAAAAACAAATCCTGGACCCCTGTTGATCGTAAATAATTTATTATGGAGGCCCATATCAAACGCGACCCTCTTCCAAATGCTTATATATATTAAAATTCTTGAAAATTATGTTTTTATCATTTTTTCAAATTTTAACTTTGTATGTGTCATTGGCAATATTCTGTGCAACTCTGGAAGTTGTCATGAAAGGCAACAAAAACAGAATGTTGATAAGTAGTTTACTTATTGAATGTCTAGCTGCTAGATTTAAAATACTGTAGCCGAATAATTAATTTCACACAGACTCAGTTGTCTTGTTGTGAATTATAAAACCTTTTTGGAATTATAAGATCTTTATTCGCGTTTTCTTCATCAATCAATAAACCAGTCTTTTTGTTAGCTAAAGAGTTGGCACAGACTATAATTTGACACAGAAAAATATTTTTTAAAAATTAAAGCTTACACGCAGAGAAAAGATAAATGTCCGCTGGCTGAGATGCGGGCAACTGCTAGTTTATAATAATTCTTTTACAGTTTCATATATTAGAAAATATACCAAATAATTTAAATTTTAATAAAATTCTTCATTATGTTTACTTCATATGGAGTTTTATAATTTAAAATAAAAGGTTATATCTAGATCAGCTATGTCCAACCTGCGGCCCGCGGGCCGCATGAATCCCATTCAATAATTTTGTGCGGCCCGTTTTGTATAAATATTTATTGTAATGAAATATCAAATATAAATTTTTATTGTAGTAAAATATCACATGTGCGTTCAAAATTTTTTTTAATGTGTATTTATTTATTTTTTTATACAAAAAAACGGTTACTTTTAAGATTTTTTTTTAGTTTTAACACAAAAGACGGTTACAACTTGTGTAAAAATTTTATGCATGATAGTCATAGCAACCATTTTATGCATGGTGACTATGACTATCATGCATAAAATGGTTGCTATGATTACAAGTAAAAGATTTATTAAAAAATCATTATTATTTTATTTATAATTATCGAACTCTTGTGCTAGCTTAAAAATATTTGGTATTTATTAAAAATATTGTGTGAAATATTGTGTATCAAAACGGAATCAAATATCATTGAGTAAATTATTTTTAATTTATTTTAATCTTAGTCTTTTATTAAGGACTTTCTATCCATTATGTCTGATAAGAATAAAAAATGAAAATTTGAAGATGAAAACAGACAATTTCAAATTGAATGGGAAAATTTTTATTTTTACACGCAGATGAAAGAAAACGCTATATGTTTAATTTGTCATCAATCTACCTCAATATTAAAATTTTATAATTTGAGACGACATTTTGAACAAAAACATGATGATTATAAAAAATATACTAAAGACGAACGAAAAGTGAAATTAGATACACTTAAAGCAAATCTGAATGCAGAACGAAATATATTTCATAAACAAACAATTCAATCTAATGCCATCGTTAATGCCAGCATGCGAATATCACACATTATTGGGAAAAAAATGAAGCCCTTTTCAGATGGTCAATACACAAAGAATGCCTTATTGCTGCAGTTGAAGAAATTATTCCAGAAAAAGTTAAGATTTTTGGTCAAATTAGTCTATCACATCAAACTGTATCACGAAGAATTGATAACATTTCAACTGATATTTGTTCTACGCTGGACATGGTTTCTAAAGAGTTTGTTTATTTCTCACAGGCTTTGGATGAGACAACAGATATTAAAGACACTGCACAACTTGCTATTTTTATTCGAGGTGTTAATAGTGAAATGAGTGTAACTGAAGAACTTCTGGATGTTATGAGTTTGAAAGGCACAACTACCGGAAAAATATACAAGAAGCTGTCGTAAAATGCACACATGATCATGGTCTGAATTTAGCAAACCTAATTGGAATCACCACAGATGGTGCAGCCTCAATGATCGGTAAAAATATTGGAGCCGTAAAATTAATTCTTGATTAATGCAATGGAAAAAGCTTCATTATCTCCGGACCTTTTAATTTGTCACTGTTTTTTACACCTTGAGAATTTATGTGCGCAAGTATTTGATATGAACCATGTGATGTCAGTCGTTATTAAAACAGTTAACGCAATAAAAACTAATTCCTTGAAACATCGTCAGTTTCAAGATTACCTTCAAGAACTAGAATCTGAGTACAGTGATTTGCTTTTTTATGCGAAAATTCGCTGGTTAAGTCGTGGGAAATGTTTAGAAAGATTTTGGAATTTGAGAGAAGAGATTGGAATTTTTATGAATGAAAATGACCAAAATGTTCCTGAATTATATGATGAGCAGTGGCTTTTGGATTTATGTTTCCTTACAGATATTACTATGAAATTAAACAAACTGAATAGGCAGCTTCAAGGTCAAAACAAGTTGATCACAGACTGTTATGGAAATATAAAAGCATTCATAAAGAAACTGAAACTTTATGAAAGTCAATTAAAATCAAAAAATTCTGTCCACTTTCCATTATTACATATATTTAATTGTGACAAAAAAGATTTTTCTAAATATGCACAAGAAATTACCAATTTACTACAAAATTTTCAGGAGAGATTTTCATATTTAAAGAAATATGAAAATATATTTAATATTTTCCTATGTCCATTTGACATTGTTGTGGAATCAGCTCCAACAAATTTGCAAATGGAGTTAATAGATCTCCAGTCATCTTCTGAATTAAAATATATGTTTGAAGCCAATGATAAAGTTCAGTTTTATAAAAAATACATATGCAATGATAAATTTCCTAATCTAAGAAAACTAGCGATAAGCGTTACAGCTGAAATGGGGATCACGTATCTTTGCGAATCTTTTTTTTCAAAATTAAAGATTGTTAAATGTAAAAGTCGTAATAGATTAACTGATGAAAATTTAAAAAACCAATTACGATGTGCAACTTCGAAAATACCTGTGAACATAAAAAAATTACGCTACAATTTAAATGCACACTATTTTAATGTATTTGCACACTATAAATGCTAACTATAAATAATAAATGCTAACTATAAATAATAAATGCTAACTATAAATAATAAATGCTAACTATAAATAATAAATGCTAACTATAAATAATAAATGCTAACTATAAATAATAAATGCTAACTATAAATAATAAATGCTAACTATAAATAATAAATGCAAACTATAATAAATAAAAGCTAACTATAATAAATAATTGCTAACTATAAATAGTAATGCTAACTATAAATAAATTATTTTCTAAGGAAAAAAATTTGCAAAGACTGGAAAAGAGCAAATGCATTTGCAAGTTCAAATGAAGCTGAGGATTTTGTAAAAAACGAAAAAGTGTGGTCTTGTTTTCGGACAAATAAAACTGAAGAGGGGAAAAAGAGGTTTTTCCGCTGTAATCGTGTTAAATTTCGTGGGGAACAATGTTCAGCCTCAGTTTACTTGTGGTACGAGTCCAGCACTAGTGATGTTGTTCTATACAGATCAGGACATGCACATGATTGTGACAACATCAAAACAAGAACAACAATGACAGATACCGTCAAAGCTGAAATTGACAAATTGTTTGCTTTAAAATTGAAACCAAAAGCAATGTTAGAACATTTGTCTAACGAAAAATTACCCCTTCCGAGTCAAACACAACTGAATAATTATCTGGCATCCTTGAGAAAGTCCAAATATGGTGCCAACATCATTAGCCTTGGAGAATTAAATCAGTGGTTGCAAATTCATTCAGCTGTTCAAGAAGCAGATAACAAAGCATTTGTTGTTGCATATGAAATTAAATATGAAGACACTGGATATTTCCGGTACTTCATTTCATCCAAAACAATGTTGAAAATGGCTTTAAACGCTGACAACATTCATGCAGATGCTACATACAAACTTGTATGGCAAGGCTTCCCTGTTCTTATTATTGGTACAACAGATCGCAATCGCCAGTTTCATTGTTTTGGTATTGGAGTATGCACCGATGAAAAAACTGAGGACTTCAAATTTTTGTTTACTGCATTGAAGAATGAAGTTCCTAAAATCTTCAATGCTCCCTTCAATCCAAGCACATTAATTTCTGATGCATCAAAAAGCATCCAAAACTCTTTCATAGCAGTGTTTGGCAAAGACGTATTGGTGATTATGTGCTGGGCTCATATGAAAAAAAATGTTCAGAAAAAAGTGGATTCTTTGATTCCAAAAGATGCAAGACAGGAAATTTTGTCTGACATTGATTCTTTGCAACTCAGTCAATCCAGAGAAGTTTTTGAAAAAGCATCAATTTTATTCTTGAAAAAGTGGAAGGCAAACAAGGAGTTTGTCGAATACTTCACAGCTGAATGGCTGAAATCAAATAAAAATTAGTTTGAAGGTGCCAAAAAACTAACACCTAGCACAAACAATGCCCTTGAGGCATACAACCGAGTCATGAAATATGAAGATTCTATGAGAGAGCGAGTCTCACTATCAAGATTTACTGTTGGATTGGTTGATTGGATTGAAAGGTGGTCCAACAATTACGAATCTGGAATTAAAGTCATCAAAACCGAACCAGAAATTGACTTGGAACTTTGGACTAGCTCATACCAGTGGGCAAAGTTGAAGAAAACCATTTCTCCAGATTCAACAGAGAGTGGTGTTGTTTACAAAATTGCTGCAAAAGATTTGACAGAAACCTACGATGGAATTGACAACTGGGAAACGTTTGATGAGTTTAAAATTAATGCATTTCTTTCATGGACTACTATTTCACCAAAAGATCAAAATGACTGGATTAATGGAGACTGTAACTGCCCTTCTTTTTTTAAAAAAATGCTTTGCAAACACATTGTTGGATTAGCTATTCGACTAAAGCTTGTAGCCCCTCCAACCGAAGCGAAAAATGTTCCAATTGGAACCAAAAGAAAGAGAGGTCGCCCTGCAAAAGCAAGAAAAGCATTGCTGTTGCAGTAGAACTAAAAATTTATTATATCTAGTGCAAATAAAATGCAGCCATCATACAAAACATTTTGATAAACCATTTTTTAAATGTCTATAAATTGTTGTATTTAAGCATTCACAATAAATTGTAATCTCTATGCTTTTTTATTCATTGAAATATATCTGAAATTTTTATTTTATAATGTATAAATATTTTTGAAAATAGTGTGCAAATATTTATTTTTTAGTTTGCAGAACATAGTTAGCAAATATCGATTTTATAGTGTGCAAAAATCATTTTTTTAGTTTTCAAAAAATAGTTAGCAAAAATCAATTTTATAGTGTGCAAAAATTATTTTTTAGTTTGCAAAAATAGTTAGCAAATGTTAATTTTTTAGTGTGCAAAATGGGATTATTTAGTTTGCATTTAATTAGGAGCCAAAAAATTATCTGAAAAAATTGAAAAACAAGTTTCACATTAAGTAATATGTATGTATATGTAAAACATAATTTAGTTTGTATAAATTTTTTATAATAAATAAATACGTGCGGCCCACATTATATTTTTATTTTTTATTTTGGCCCAGTAACCAATTTCGGTTGGACACACATTATCTAGATGTATGTATTTAAAAGAAAATATTATGTAAGTACATAGGAAATTATATGTGTATTGTTTGCGGATTATTCCATTCATGGAAACCCAAAATTAAGGTCAAGATTTTCTTAAATGAAATCCACTGTCATGGACCCTCAAATTTATATTTGCAGGTCGTAGACCTTTATGCTCTGAACTAATATCAAAGTTGGCCTATCTTCCGAAATGTGGCGAAATGTCAGCAAGTCAAGCTAAAATAAAAAAATATTCAAATTGGTTTGAGATTTTTCAGCTCATCGTGCGTCAATAATTTAATTTAAGCTTTTTATAAGGAGCCAACAATTTAGTCGAATCTTATTTCTGGTCAAAAATAACAAAGCGAACAAGTAGTAAGCGAAAATTTAGAGAATTTAAGCAGCGAATAATAAGTTTTCTATCAGAATTAATCAAAGTAATTTTATTGTTGAAGTTCGTTTCTCGTAAGGTAATCTACCTTTATTGTGAAGCAAAACATAATTTATATCGGTGAAAATTTGTACGAATGTAATTTTTAGTTATGGTAAAGAGTTATTGTGTTGATTTATTATTCTGATGAAAAACAAGTGAAGTTAGATTTGGAGTTCTGTCTACTGCATGATAATTACAACTCAACACTTCATCTTTATTAAATTAAGCTGTCTTAATTTTTTTTACTCTTTTAGTCATTGTATACTCGTTAATAATAACCACTTAATAATCTACAAATATTTATTTTTAATACAAATACAAATTATTGCCTAAATCTGGTATTATTAAAACACCGAGTTAAATGGCGAATTAATTAATTTAATAATAATGACAATTATGCGTGCCAGCATTTATACTTATTATACTTTTACTATATAATAGTATTTGATACTTATAATACAATATATATATATATATATATATATATATATATATATATATATATATATATATATATATATATATATATATATATATATATATATATATATATATATATATGTTATTTATAGATTAATTATTTAAATATCCCTAACAACACTAAAAGTCAGTCTTAAACATTATTTGCACTTTTAGTTAGAACTTTAATTACCGAAAATAAATTAAATGTTGTTAGTCAAAGGTTATATTTATGATTTAATATTCAAACTAACAAACTTTAAACAATAATTTCAATCTCCTAGTATATTTAAATATTTGTACCTTTTTAATGGTTTCACAACGTTTCTTACTCTGAAGACTGAGACATGCTGATGATAAAGTGATTAAGGGATATTATGTGTGCTTGTTTACATCTCTGAAGTAATAGCAAATGTTCCATCACATTTTCGAGATTTTACTTTTGTGTCATTTTCTTTGTTATATTTGGATATGTATAGAAATTCCTTTGCCAATTCAGCAGTAAAAGTATATTTTGATTGATTTTAAAAGAGATTTTAAAATCAAAATAAAATATCTGTAAATTATTACTTTTTAATTAACTTAAAATTTGATTAGATGGAGAATTTATTATTAAATTAATAATTTTGATGATAATTGTATTTTTTCACGTTGTTTAAAATAAAACCGCCGACGTGGCGGTGAGTTTAAAAATTCGACCGTCAAAATAAAATTGCCGTTAGTATACTGACAATTCTGGACTTTTCATGCAATAAAAGGATGGTGGATATATTTTTCCAGTCACTGCAACCAAATTCAGCGACGGATGCAGACTTTTTATTCTCTTTCTCAAATAGTTTACAGCAAAAGAAAAACAATGAATCTTTAGTAAATGAAAATTGTATCAAATTTCTATTTGTTACTTTACCATTAACAAGTCTTTTTTGATAATGGTGGTTTGAAAATTTTCGATTATTAGAGTCACTTGGATATGAAATATCATGAATTGCTTGCGACAAATTTTGAATAATCATGCAGCGTACTGTGCCACTGCATTTTGTTGGCCATGTACCAGGACATTCAGCACCAATTCTTTGAATGTATATATTTTCATTAACAATATTATTGTTTTGGTGTAGCCATGTATTATAGTGATCAGCTTGCTTTGATTTTAATTTGAAATATATTATAAAAGAGTGCCGCTTTGCTTTAGCAATTTCGTTTACTTTCTCATACCTTTTCCGATTTTCACAATCAGATAATTTTTTCTTTTTATATTATTCCATGACAAAAAAAATAATAATTTTATATTTAAAAAACATAAAGTTTAATGGCCATAGGAAACTTACTCAATTTGCATTCACAAATAACTATTTTACTAAAGCAAATTAATTTTTTTAATAAATATTTGGTGCATTTTTTAATAAAATACATAAAAGAAACTTCAAAATAAATACATTTTTCAAATTTTAATGTTATTCAACAATAATATTTAAATTGCTGAATTAAAAAAATTCCAAAAGTACTAAAAAGTTTTGAAAGTTTTAAAATTTTCTTTTATTCTTGTCTGCATAGAAAATTGTAAAATGGATTTTGGAGCCCTAAGCGGTTGTCTAGTTCACCTATGTGGTAGAGCCACCACTGGATATATATATTAAAATATCGATTTCCAAAAACAATATAATGTGTTCGAAAATTTTATAAAAAAAATTTAAAAATGACCGCGTAAAGAAAACGAATGATTGAAATGTGGTATAGTTGAAAATGTGAGACGACTGTTAACTATGTTGAACTGTAACAGACAATGTGCTACATATGGACACTGTATAAAATATTGTCATAGTATTTTAGATCAGGAAAGGGAAAGTGGCATAAAATCAATAAACGAAACTAAATAAAAAATTCTTATCAAAAATATAAAGAAATTTTACAAAGTAGCCTAGGGCACATAAAAATTGACTCAATTTTATACAAATATAACCCAAAGGAACCTCTAACTATGAATAATTTGACGATTGTATAAATAGTTTTCTTAATTGATGCTCGATTACTTTTTAATTCACATAAAATTCAATATTATTCATCCTTATTAAATGTTTTTACCTTATTAAATAATTTTTGAAATGTTCAATTACTTTTTATTTGTAACTTTTAATAACAAAAGTATTTTTAAATTTAAATTTCTTATTTTGATATAATTAATGAGTGTTTTAATAATAATTAAACATCAACATAATTTAAAATATTAAACTTCTATTTTTATTTTTATTTTCCGTTTAATGGGAGATATAGTTTTCTTTGAAAACGAAGCAAAATCGTTTTCAAATCTAGCTGTAGAAAATGATAAAAATAACAATTATGAAGCTGCGATTTTCTATTATTCAGTAATTTCATTGTAATAACAATTATTTTTATCAATACAGGAAGCAGTTCACTCTATTCTTAATGCTGTGAAGTTAGGATCTCAAAATTCGGTCATTAAAGAAAGAGCTTATACATATTTAAAACGCGCAGAAGACCTTAAAAATAAATCCAGTGAAGCAACTGAAACTAATTCAAATGATATTCATATATCAGAAAATTCGGTAAGGTTCTTAATTTTCAAATGAATATTTTTATAAATTATCAATTAATTAACCATTACAATAAATAATATATTCAGAAAAGTAAATCACAAGCGATTTACATGTTAACCGAAGCAATGAAAGAAGATGAAGAAGGAAATTTCGACGAAGCCTTAAAATTATACCAAGACTCTATTAGCCTTTTATTGGAAATTGTGAATACAATTTTATTGCTAAATTAATGACAATTTATCTATCTCAGTCTAATTCTTCAAATGAGAAAGAGAAAATTGAAATTAGAAATTCAGTTAAAAATGCGCTTGGAAGGTTAAACTTTTTATGCGAGTTAGCATTTGTAATAGAAATTATTTATAGAGCTGAAATCCTAAAAGCTAAACTGGAAGAAATTGATAATAGAAAACCGAATTCAGGTGAATGAATTAATAAATTCCCGTCGTCCGTTTGTGATTGAATATCATATAAAATTATTAAAAAATTGAATTAAAATTATTTTAATATGGGCTTGAATATTTGCCCCTGATTCGCTGAAGCATTCTACCAATCAAAATTTGGTACATCTGTTTTTAGATTTTCAACTGATTATTAATCAATTTTCATTAAATAACGGATTAAATATGCAAAAGCTATTTTGTTTGATGATGAAATCGAAAATAAAAAATCGATTTTCAATTTAGATAAAAACATAATTCATATTTGGTACATTAAATGATTGATCAGAACTAATTCGGTTTATGGATATAAAGCAGATCAATAATAGGACGCTTTAATCAATTAGAATAAATTTATTTGTAACATGGTCTCTCATTTATTGGTTATGCGGATTACATATTCCATGATTTTGATTAAGATTACACTTGATTAAAAGCCAGTACTGAAAATTTGTGTGACATTGGAGAAAAAATCGATTTATAGTCGTTAAGAAAATGTTAATAGGAAATATTAATCAGTTAATTCTGACTACTCGCGTCTACATGTGCGCATTTCTTTTGTCTGTGTGCAGACGCGAGTTGTCGAGTTTTAAATCGATGGTTTCTGAATTCTGAATTTAGTTTGTTTGGTCGAATGAATTGAATCGAATTGTCAACGTTATTAAAAATAGATTTTCCCGGAACTTCTTCAGTTTTGTTTTTTGAATATGATTCTTAGTTATGTTGGGGATGAGGTGTTGTCCTGGAGAGATTTGACAGATTATTTGATGAAAATTATGACAGACAGAGGATGCAGTTTTACAACTAGTACCGAAAGAGTTACATTGCTCTTGATTTTGAGAAAGAAATACAAACTGCTGCCTCTTCTTCATCACTTGAGAAAAAATTCAGATTTTCAGAAATTTTGTTGGTATCCATGAGAAAATTTATAACAGGGACATTCGTAAAGATTTATATGACAATACAGTTTCATCTTGATATTGCTGATCGTAAGCATAAATAGATCAACTTTGGTTAAAATTTCTGTTCAAAAATTACAAAATCACAACCCCACCTTACCCCAACAGATTCAGCCATACAACACCCATTAGGATAAACGTTCTAAAATCGTCTAAAATGCGAATTTTCACGTTATTTTTTCGGATAAAAATATTGATTTTTTTTCCATTAGTATATAGTAAACAGAACGAATTAGAAGTTCATTCGGTCTTGTACGTTTTTAACTTGAAAAATTGAATACATTTGTCTACTATTTTACTCATAATTTGAAGTATATATATCCGGACATACAAACACACATAGTTTCATTTTTATATATTAGATAATAATAATAATAATAATAATAATAATAATAATAATAATAATAATAATAATAATAATAATAATAATAATAATAAAGTAATTGATAATAAGGCTGTCAACGGTAACCCAGTTTTCCGGGTTACCGACCGTCGGATCTTACCCGGGTATCTAAATCAGAAATCGACTACCCGTTCGTTCTGTTTATAATTCAAATTCGAAATAAAAAAACATTTTAATCAAAACAGTGAAAATAGTAGCCAAAATGGTAAAAATTAGCAATTATCCAAAGAAACAAAGTTTATTAGATTCGTGTATCAGTTGTTGGCTACTGTCGTTCTGCACTATGCACGCTAATCGCTTGCTGTTACCTATGTTATAATGCAATAACAAAGTACATGATGTTACAGGTTAATGCTATTTCATATCAAGATTGTGGTGTGAGCGGGTATTCGGTTACCCGCATGTCGAGTGGGCGGATAACTGGGCGCACTTTTTCCAACTTTTTGCCAGCCTTAATTAATAATAACTGCCGAAATATATCGTGAAACGAATGTTTGATTGGAGCTTTCTTATAATTAAATCATTGCCATGTATTTTTAACTTTTTATTGTATAGATTAAACAAGATTCATCAGAAAATTAAAATTTTCCTAAGGAAAAAATAAAACCTATTCGTTCGTTTGAATATTTAATTAAAGAAAAATGATTTTTCCGCGTATGATTTCATAAATAAGGTGTAAAATTCATTCGAGTGTTAAATGTTTTGAAATAAATTAAACAATATAGTTAGTATTTATTTTATATTGCAATATTTATCGATCGTAATTTAATAGATTTAATTCTTAGCTGTGTATCAAATTTATCCAGCGTTTGTGTTATTATTGAATTATTTTACCATATTTTAGAAAAATTAAGTAACTTAATAATTTTAATTTTTCTAAATCTTTATTTTTATTTCGACCCAAAATAACAGAAATGCAACGTTCGCTTCAATTATTAATTTATTACTTTTTTTCCAATTTCACCACTGATTTTTTTCCATTGTATTTATCAAAAAGAGCTTGAAGACTATGAATCAGTAATATACCGATGTTTTTGATATATTACGGATTTTAATAATAAATATTCTTGTAATTTGTACAATGTCTCTCAGTTGAAAAGGTCGAGCACCCCTGCTTTAAAAAATGAATTTTTTGAAAAAATCGTTTGAATTATATTTTCATACTTTATTAATTTATTCAAAACAATATTGTTTGCTAGTAATATAAATTTTCACAATTAATATCGATTGTTCTTAAATTTGCAATCGGTTTTTTAATTTTATTGATTTTTGAATTTGATATTTTTAATATTTTCTACAGAAAATATATGTGAAATTAAATTATCTCGTAATTCAATTTTATAAAGTCTGATAAAGTGCTAGTTAATAGAAAATTTTTTGACAAATCAATAATAACGGTTAAACATTAGCTTTATAAAATTCAATAAATATATTAATTTTAATTACAAGCAAATTAGCATTTTTGAATTTATTTCAACGAAAATTTTCCTTTATTTTTCATGATATTAAACAGTTAAGATATATAAGTTGAAGTAAAAAAATTTTTTTTGATTTATTTCTAATTCGTTTTTTATCAAATAAAGCAGTGTTTCTAAAACTATTTCTGTTCGGGCAACCCTAAAATTTCATTTTTCTTTGGCGCAACTCAAACAATTAAAAATCTCAAAATTTAAAGATTGGGAATAAATTTATTTTAAGACTATTAGCGAGAGTAATGGCACTGATTTTCACAGCTTAACCTTTCAATTCGAGGCTAATGTTTAAAGCAAACTCTAATTTCTTGGCCAAACACCAGTAATCGTTCGCGCTTCTTAGATTTAATTTCGACCAGTGCTGATAATCCTAATTCACATAAATATGATTTATTTGACGAAACTTGGCGAATGGGCTAAAATTTGAACTACATTAGAAAATATTCGTCTGAGAAATTTTAAAATTAGCAATATCTTAGAGCTCATTATCCCACAGAACCTATAATGGTTCCGTGGAAATCCATTTGGGAATCTCTGAAATAAAGTAACAGGTCAAATTATGACTACGTCTTTTATAATGCATATTATTACACGTTTCAACAATTTCACTTAGCTCTCTATAAAGAAGTCTATTAAAATCTATATTTATGTCCAGTAAAAATATATTAATAAAGTTTATTTATAATGGCAAAGACGCAATCTGTAATATAACAATTAAGGTTTTTTTATTTTCACTTAAGCTTATTCCTGCATTATCCTGAATTTAAGAATATAATAGATTAGGGCTTTTCAGTGCGTGGTCTACAATCAAGACCTAAAATTTAGGTTTTCTATTTATTTGGATAATTTTCACAGAAAGCGTAGAATATGACAAAAAAGTCTTCCGTATTCTGATATATTTTTTGGTTCGTTTAAGTAGTAAAATAGCACAAACAGTCTGCAATATTACAATATACAAAATACGGGTTAATTTAGATAATTTTCCACCAATTAGACAAAAATTACTAATTGATTAAATTTATAAATTATTATATTTACTGTATGTGTAATGTTTTATTAATCTGACCTATGTTTCCTATTGAAACAAATTTGCAGTATATTTAAATATTTATAATGATCCTTTAGTCGTAGCACATAGTAAAGGAAAATAATACTTTTTAAATATTTTAGAATTTTCACGGAAATCTGAAATAATTTTGAACGGACCAGGATATAAACACCAATAACTGTAATTTGCTTACTCGTTAAACGTAGTTTGATCCAATCTTAATTTACTATGATATATATAGTAATTGCTTATAAATTCGACACTACTTCAAGTTCTTGTTCAAAATTTTATTTGTTCTTCTCACTAACTTCATCATTTCATCGGGATAAATTCATTCGCACATACACCGTACATCTCAATTTATATTAACATGTCTTTTAAAATATTAATTTTATCTTTACCAGTTCCTCAACCCCAACAAGGTTCTTCTTTCAGCGGGAAAGAAATTTCCGTGCTTAGATCAACATCTACGATCAACTCACGTCAGTATCTTCCATTTATTGATGCCTTAGATTATAAAGAACGATTTTCATTTACTATTCCGTTCACGTAAGAGTTTTGATTTTCAGCTTTCTGAATTCACACCAATTCCTCAGTGATAAAGATGGTCTACTGGCATTATCACAGAAACAGATTTCTTCATTGAAAAAATGGATACGGCCTTCTGAATATTTGGAGGAGCCTAAAATGATTATGGCAGTGTCTTGTTTCTCGATTCAGCAAACTGTGGTTTCTGATTGCTCTTTTGTTGCGTCAATGGCTGTTGCCGCGCAATATGAAAGGAGATTTCAAAATAAATTAATCACAAAGTAAATTGATATAATAATTTAATAATGACATGTAAGAAGCTGTTAGCCACAAGTTTTTATTGATATTTTGCAATATAAATTAATAAACTATAATTCAAATAAATATTGAAAAAATTGCAGTTAATATTTTACTGACAAATTATAAGTAACATATTAAGTAATATTTATTTTTATGCTTCTTCATATTTTTCAGCTTCACTTAGAATTTTATTTATTAGAATATTGGAATGAAATAGAAATTCATTTATTATACATGTGAATGATTTACATAATATGTTTATTATACCCGGAAATGAATTATGTAAAATTGTTTTAGATTATTCATAAATTGATGTCGAAAAAAAGAACCTACGCCATTTCTTGACAAAGTACTATAGTGCCCGAGGCTTGTATACACATTTGTTGTTGTCAGAAGCACGTTTTTTCGATGGCGACACCCCATTCACTTAAAAAAAATTCGCGACACCTCTGACAATTATTTTCGACAAAAATTTTATGAAAGTTTAATGCCGTTTAAAATTAACACAAATTATCTTTATTTTATGTATTTTTATTTATTTTTTACTTCTCAAACGTCAATGTGATGGATGTGCTTGATGTTCCGAGCAAACAACATCGAAGCGAGCCAAGACCGACGACAAAATAACTCGCATTTCTTCATCAACTGTTTGCAGTCTTTCAAGTTTCTTTGATTTTATTTCAACCAGTGCTAAAAATCCAAGTTCACATAAGTATGATGTAGAAAACGGAAGCAATAATTTTAACGCTTTGATGCTCAACTCGGGATAATCCTTGCCTAGAGAAATCCAAAACCCTTTCAGTCCTTTTTGTTCAAAATTAATTTTGTTGACTATGTCGTTTTTCAAATCAATAAGCTGTTCTTCTTTCGTGGAAAATTCAAGGTATTCGTTTGTTCCAAATGGATTCAAAATCCACTGATAAAGGTTGAGGTTTAAGGAGGGGAAATAATTGTCGAATACTTTCAAAAACATTTCCTTGGTTTGGAGAGCAAGCTCAGAAATTTCATCCTTATTAGCGAATTTATCAATGGTGGGGAGAAAATCTAAGCTTTTTTCCTTGATTTTTCTGTTAACAAGTGAAGTTTTTCTTTGAATGAAAGAAACTTTGATGTTGCCGTCATAATATTTTCAGCTGATCCCTGAAGACTCTTATTAAGAACATTGAGTGTGTTGAAAAGATCATTAAGAAATGATACCTTCAAACACCAGTCACTGTCTCGAAAATCAAAATCTAGTGTGATATCCGCAACTTCAAGAGTTTTGAGTGAAATAAAACTAAAGCTCAGTTTTGAGGTGTACAACAGGCTCAAGAACTTTTCCTTTGGACAGTCGTCGAACTTCTGTGTGGTAGAGAGGAGTTTTGAAATCAGAATCCATCGCATCACAAAGAAGGCCGAAAATTCTGGAGTTCAAAGGCTTTGATTTGATAATGTTGATAATCGAGACGTCTTGATTCATGACAATAAGGAGCTGCGAAGGAATTGACTTTGAAACTAAAGCTTCTCGGTGAATCATACAGTGTGTGATGGTGACTGAAGGGCTAACAAGACTAACCAAGATCGCGAGTCCTTTCAATTTTCATTGCATACTTGGAGCGCCAATCTGTACAAACTCCGACACATTTCTGCCATTGAAGTTGATATTTCTTCATATTGTCATCGATCAAGTTGAAAATATCACTTCCTGTTGTGGTCGTTTTAATCAACTCCTGGCAAAACAAATATTGGTTAATTACTTGTACCGTGAACGAATCTGATGAATGTAATGAGCTGTGCTTTTCCGCTGATGTTTCCTAAGCTTGCAGCGACCACAATTTGGAAAATTCCTCCGAGCTCTGAAAATTCTCGATGATATGAGATTCAATGTCGTTCGATAGGTCTTGAATCCTTCTTGAAATCGTGTTTGCTGACAATGGCACACTCTTCACTTTCGCAGTAGCTTCACATCCCAGCATTATGCTAACAATAATCAAAACTGCAGGAGCAATAATATTTTCAGCTTCTGTGTGTGGTTTTCTTTTTTTCGCGAGTAAATAAGCTACTTGGAAGCTTGCAATCTGAGCCTTTTCAGGAATTTTGCAAAAATTTTTCATCTTCGCTTTGTGTCTAATCAAATTGTTGGGAACCATTGACGCATTTGACAATGTCTCATTACACACCAGACAAAAGGGAAACTCCTGTCCATTTTTTTAGTCACAATGAATCCAAATTCGATAGTCTTCAGCATATTTTCTTTTCTTTTCGATTTTTTGGTCACTGAATTTGGTGCTATAACTGATTTATTCAACAAAAATTTATCCATCCTAATAAAAAATAACTCTATTATATTATTATTTACAATTTATCGAATAAAACTTACTTACTTTACCTTCTTATGGAAATAATGTTTTTTTGCACTTTTTAATCTAATTTATTGTTTCTTCTGTTTATGTGGTGTTTAAAATGAAAATTTACATTTTTCGCAAAATTGTTTTTCCAAAATACAAGTTAAACAACTTAGAGAAAGAAAATATTTTTCTAGTCGCCTTCAATCACTTAAGATCACTTTTTGAAAATAAAATGAACGTTAAGATTAATAAAAAAACAATCTCAGTGGAATTTCATAAGATTTTTTAGCTGAAATTTTTGAATTTGTTTTTAAATCGGTTACACTCAATAAATTTTTCATAGAATCTTAAGAAATCTAACGACACCCAGTTTGGAGAACACTGTTATAGACATTTGTCAATATATGTACTTGAACTATTTCATTTGCTAGACTCGTTTCTTTTACACTTATCTGTATGGCCTATTTAAATGTTGCTATTTAAATTATATATAAGCAAGATATTGACAGTATTGATGAGTGCCTATAGACGCTAGTAGCAGCGAAAGAGGCAATACAAGAAAAAATATATCCGGCAATAATTACAAATTTATTTTCAACAGTTTCATCTAATTTTTTCCCAAATAATTCAATTACCTAAAATGTGTCAGGCGAATATGACTCATATTTTATTTGCTTATAGTAGATTCAATTTGTAAATCTATTGTGAGCATAAAAGTTACGAAATTATAACTTTCACAGATTTTATAGAAAATTCAAAAGAATGTCTTAATATAAATTACAAAATCAAAATAACTTTTTGCCGAGTCTAAAATTTTTATAAACGGAAATTTCTAACTAAATTTATGTATTTTTCTTCTCAAATAACTCATTAGATATGCTGATTCATAAGTCCAAGTTTTTGTTCTCGGAAAAAAGTTATACAATCAAAAACTAATTCATTAGAACTCTTTAACCTTGTAATGTTTTATAAAATTTTATACTGAACCTTAGTTTTTATTAGGCAGTAGTTATTTTTGCCACTGCATTCAGTAGGCCTAGGTTTTTGGAAATGAAAGCCAACAAACTATTCAGAAATCAAATGAAGAATATCAGTCAGGTGAATACGAAGATAACACATCGAATGAAATTTAGACCTGGATTGAAGAAGTCAACTGCTCAAAAATTATTGAGTTAGATATAGTTACAGAGCTGTCCGTGGTTGTACAAAAAGTGTGAACATTGCCAAAATATTTCGAAAATCTTCTGTTAAAAATGATATCCTACAAAAAGAATGTCAAACTAAAATGGGAAAACATTAATCATTGACACCTCTACAAGTTGGAACTATATGCTAGCTATGAATAAAAGATTTTTTGAAATAAAAACGGTTAATTAAAAAGTTTTAACTGACCTAGCCTTTGAGGATATATTTCTCAATGAAGATGAGCTCATTATAATTTCAGAATTATTTGAAGCTTTAGACGTAATAGAAGTCAGTGGTTTGGTGTTTTGTTGGAAAGATTGAAAATTGTACAGATAACCGAAATTTTTGAATTTTTAATGCATAAATTAAAGGAACAATCAAGTCTATTATGACAACTCTTCTATAATTCAATAACTAAAATGCGAAATATAATAAAAAATATATATAAAAAAATATAATTTCTTATATTGAATCGTTGTCTAAACCAAACTCAATTTTCAAACGGCAAACAAAGAAAGAACTGGAAAATACCGCTAAAGAAATATTGGATCGATTAATGTTAAAGTGTTCATCTGACTCTGGCGTACAAGACGAAACTGACTTCGACGATATTGATAAGACAGAAAATAAAAAATTAAATACTCCAAAGCCGATGAATTTCAAGAAGTATAAGAAGTCCAAAAACTAACATATTCAACTACAATTTCAACGAACAATTCAGCTTATATAAAAGGGTAAATGATGCTTTTCGAACACAACAAAATTCGCACGGATTTATTAGATAAATTATATAATTCATATATTGATCATTCCACCATCTGTTGAGTCAGAAAGATGTTTCAGTGCTGCGTGTTTGTTTGTGACAAAATTACGAACATCACTAATATACTTTTTACGGGCAAACCCTTTGAATAAATTTTGAATACCTCTTAAAGTATTTTTCGAAAACCGATTAATCAATATATCCTAATGAGGAAAAATCTTCCAAAATGAACGTAAACTCACATTTGTATTATTTATTAAAAAAAATTATTTACTTTTCAACTGAGTTTAATCATATTCTCAACCAAATACTATAAATCTATTCGAAAATAAAATTAATTTACTTCAAATTTGATTTCAAACATCTCTACATTTTTTGGGCACCCTAGAAAATTATAAGTTTGAATTAATCCCTTTAAATTAATGAATTTCCCTGTTTTATTTTCAGCTCTCTTTATACTGTGATAAATTTCGTTATACTAGGGACATCGGGAATAGAAATTATTTTTATAAAAATTGTTACTATTGTAATTATTATTATTAATAATTTCCTTGATGTTGGTTGACACCTAAGTTTTATTACTGAAATTCTTAGGAAAGGATTCTATTGTTATTGTCCATCAAAAATTCTAATGTCTCTAAACTTTGGTTTATTTCAGTATTATTTATCCACAAGATCGATTACAACGGTGCGTGTATAACCCTTGTGGCAAATATATGGTGAAACTGAACATCAATGGAGTTCCGAGAAAGGTTAATATATTTTCTTATTTAATATATATATATATATATATATATATATATATATATATATATATATATATATATATATATATATATATATATATATATTAGGGTGGCCCATGCAGTATAGCAAAAAAATAAAAGTTTTTAAACTTCACCTTCTCACCCTTCCAACTTGTTCCAATGTTGAAAAGAAAATTTTCTGTGAAATATTTTCTGAAATTTCTCGACATTTAGAGGTGGCCCAACAATCTAGAAGTTTGAAGTACAAATATTTTAAAGTGGTTTTTATACGTTTTTGCTACTTGTACTGTGTTTGACGAAATTATGAGCAGCAAAATTATCTCATTTTTATTACAACATTAACTGTAGTGAAAACAGAGACATATTTGACAATAAACACACCTAACAACCGAAGCAGTTTACTAGTTTAGTTTATCACTGGGCCTATAGTCACTAGCCAGTCAAAGTCGACAAACTCAAAAGTCGAACATTACTATCAGTCACACAGTCAGTACACATTAGGGTAAAATAACAACAGTGCATGGAACATGGAAACTGAAAACATGGTGATTGAACACAGTTTTTAGTCGTAACTACTAATTAAGATCAGTCCGAGTTTGATAGTTAAGGTGTCGTTGGCGTAGATGACATGGCCATCATGAGACCGAATTTGCTGCAGTCTGGAAACAGCCGGCGATGTTCGCTAACGACATGCAACATGAATTGAAGCTGTTCCTCATCCTTGGTTAGCTTTTTATTGTAGTCCTGAATGAGGGCTACCCCTCTCTCAGCTCTGTCATTCACAACAGCCAATCCTTTAACAGTTCTCAGTGCACATTGGTATGTTTCATCCTCATCCCATTCTGATGGATCTTTTGACATAAATGACGTCTGTAACTGCAGAAGACGAAACATGGTCATTGAATTGGCTGTGCAGAACTGTTCGAGACCCTTGCTGTTTGTGAAGGCTGATGTTTCCACTCTGGGACGTTTAGGTGGATGCTCAGGTGCAGCATTCTCCATGGCTGCAAGCATCAGCTTCTTGGTTTCAGCTGGAACTCTGGAGTCAAACAGAGCGAGTGTTACCAGCTCTTCTGAAATATACCACAGATGCAGTCCCAGCTTTTTGCTGGTTACAGATGAAATGTTTACATCGGGGTATTCAAGGAGCTGTCTCATCAACAGGAAATCATTCAATGGTGCATTTATTGCCAGAGGTGCTGTTATCCATACTCTGAGATAGACAAGCACACCAAATGCAGCAACAGCAGTGATTCCCTTCAGCTCACTCTGTGTCATCTTGAATTGTGCTCTGAAAAGCCACATCTTGATACTGTACAGCACTTTAGCCAACCACCTTGCTCGATGCATTGCACCTGGAGACTGAAAGTGAATCCCCCTGGAAGGAGCCTGGCCAAGGTAAATCATAGACAGTTCCAGGAACTCCCGGTAATCATCTCGTGGCTGCTGCACTTCAAGTTGCATGCGAGCAAATTCCAATAATTCATTTCGACTATTAGCAATGAGATTGTCGATGAATGGATCCGTTTCTGCCGGCTGGTAGTTGTCACGATCTATGAATTTCCAGTGCTCCTTGAATCTTTTGAAGATTGATATGTCAGGGCTTGATGAACCTCGTAGCATTTGGTCAAATGCTGCACCGACAATAAGTTCCATGATGTGATGACGACAGGCCAAGTATAGGAGATCTTTGGCCAACATCTGTTGAATTAAGACACAAGCACCTTGCTTATCACCAGTGTTTGAACTTGTTGTGTCAAAACACAAAGCCACAACCTGCTTTTCGATGCCCATTGCTTTATCTCGTTGACCACGGCAGTAGCTTGGGATTCACCAGTTCCAGATGACAGTTTTGGAACTGCAAGCAGCTGTTCACAACCAACACCTGAGATGAGAATTGGTAACCTGTCGACGTGTTCTCTAGTTGTCAAATCTTCCAATAACTTTCCATCCCAGTGGACAGTCAGATGGTTTACAGATAGAAATTCTGATTTCAGCTGTGATGCTGCAATTGTTCTAGCTTTACACCTGGCTCGGTGGATTGAGTTCCTGCTGATGTTGAGGGAATCAACATTGTGACCAAGGCTGGATGCTGTTTCACACAACACATAAACAGCATTTCTGGATGATGTCTGTGTTCTGTCCAGAGCTGCCATTAGCCCAGGAGTCAATACATCAGTCTTAGCTTTCTTTGGCACTGGCTTTGTGATACAGTCAGCAGGATCTGTTGATGAGGATGCAACAGGTTTATATTCATCATCACACAAGATAATCTGCTCTTGGTCATGGTCACTGTCTTCACCAGATGATGATTCGAGAGTTGTCAAACAAGCACTGATATTCATTTCATCTACTGACCTTTGCCGCCGCCTTGCTTCAGCTTGTTTGCGTTCACCAGCTGCTCTAGCTTTACGTTCAGTAACTTTATCCCGGACACCAATGGATCCTGGACGCCCTTTTTCTCTCTGGCGTAACAGGAATGCCCTGTCTTCTGGGTTGCTAATGATAGTTAGTGCATCCTGATGGGCTATGTCGAACAGATCTTCAAGATGAGAAACAAATTCATGCTCCTGTTTTTTGTGAGCTTCACCAGACCTCGACTTGTGTTTTTGGAGACCCTTCCATTCATAAAAGACAGATTCAAGCTTCTGTTATGCTCTTGTTGGAATGCTTGCTTTTTTCCAGAACTCCATTATCACGTTGATTGTCAGTTTACTGGCTTCGCGAAGAGTCATTTTTTCTACTTTATGTAGGTGTAGAAAGTACCCAAAGGTCTGATAATACGATGGCAGCTTTGCACCAAGAATTTCAGGAACATATGATTTAATCAAGTAAACATTATCATTAGATCTTGTTTCCATTCTGTTAAATCTGAAACACAATAACATGGAGAGTGGAGACGATTAGGTTAAGCAAAACACTAGGCATAATTGAATGAACAACTGAAAAATTTTAAATTTGCTGTATAGTACAAGAGTACATTTAACATTGTAAAATGCATTCAACAACGATGTGTTTTTGCATGTAATTCAGCAAAGTAAAATACTGACTATTAATACATGAACATAATACAAGAACAAAGATTGCATAATTACATCTCGACTGGTGAGTAATAGCTGACTTTTTGTCTCAAAAATGAAAAACAAATATAAACATAAACAGAAGAGAATATTGACTTTTTGTCTCAAAAATGAAAAACAAATATAAACATAAACAGAAGAGAATTAGCAAAGAATGTCTAATAAATTCAATAAAATACCAATAAATAAGTAACACTTAAATAGGTTAATCATCCATACTCTCTCAGTCACTGCTATATAACAAACCAATAACTCGCCCTGAATTACCGGCAAAAGAAACACCATGTCAAAACTTCATCACCAGTGGGCCACCTTTAACTATTGTCAAATTGCAGAAATATTTTGCACTAATTATTTTTATAGCAATTGGAACAACTTGGAAGGGTGAGAGTTGTTAGTTTTTAACTTTCAATTTTTTGGGCCACCCTAATATATATATATATATATATATATATATATATATATATATATATATATATATATATATATATATATATATATATATATATATATATATATATATATATATATATATATAATTAAGTATTGAAAATACTAAAGACTGGCCTTTATTACAGTTTTTTGTTATATTCTGTTAGAACTTACATTCTAGCAGTTTTCAGGAGGAATTATCAATGAAATTAGTCTAATTATCATTTATCAGATATGAATGCTATTTCAGAAGAATGAAATGGGCTTGAAAAAATGAATTCGTCGTTTCATTTACATTATAATTAAAGGACTGATCTTAGTGAGTGTCAAATACTACCAATAATGTCATTTTTCCCTCTTATTATTGCTTTGCATTGTTAGTAAAATATCTTCAGTATTAAACCAAACAAGTTTATGATGAGTTACTAATTTATTATATGTTATTGCCATTTAACAATAAATCAACATTTTCGCATTTGAAATTGTCTTGATTTTATAATCCGAAATTTTTTTGTAATTTTGCTATTGTTTTTTATTATCATTATTTTTATTAATTAATAAATTGCTAAAAATATGTTGAAAGAAAAATTTCTTGTAATTCGAAAACTAAGTAACAAATAAGGTTTTAATTAGTATCTTTCATGTATATCACAACTTTATTATTTTACCCTTTCTAGTAGTAATTAATAATTATCCGATATCAGTAGTTTGAAGCGCTTACATATGTCAATTACCAAATTTTTTATTTTGTTTTTACAGATTATAATCGATGATTTTCTGCCTATGGGGAGAAACAACAAGTTACTATGCTCATTTTCCAGCAATCGTAGTGAACTCTGGGTGTCATTGCTCGAAAAAGCGTATATGAAAGTGATGGGAGGCTACGACTTTCCCGGTTCTAATTCGGTAAAGAACTGTAATTTTGTCTTTTATTATTTGCTCATATCCAGTATCCGGAGGAAATATATTAACATATCAATTTATACTTTTTGAATAACCCAAAACATATATACACATTTTCCTCATCTTGTAATTAAAAAGATGTTTCGTTTTTGATAATTGCAATTTATTTGAAATTAAAAAACAAAACTCAGCTTTAAGGAAGATCAATAACATTAAGGATAATCTTAAAACTGTTTTCGAAAACCGCAAACGTTCATCAGTTCAACGATAAAAAACGAATTTCTGGAAATGTGCTAAAATCTGTTTGTCAAGAGACTTGAAATTTCTTAACCGAGTGTTAATTTGTCATTGGTTTGTGGGATTTTTTAATTAGCATGAGAAGTACTAGTAGAATCTTTCACTTTTTAACCTTAAGTAGAGTACCTTCAGGGCTATGATCCATGGGATAGTTTTGGTTTGAGAATCATCTTCTGAGTGATTAGGGATATTTGATTGAATTCGGTAAATGAATTTTAAACCCCTTTAAAATTTTTGTTTTATTGAAGTTGTTAATTTAATTTTGAATTACTAGAATTTTGATGTATTTTATTGCGATAAATTAGTTTCTTTTATTGAAAAAATATTTTCATTAAGAAGTTATGATTATTGATCCAGAAAAATTACTTCGATATTTTAACATGAAAAATATTTTAAAATTTTAAGCTTTTTAAAAATTAACTGAGATTTTTCAATTAAAAATAAATTTTATTGTTTTTTATCGAGACATAATACTTAGGGTTTTTTATGAGAAAAATATTTAGGCTTTCTTAAAATGAATTTATTTATTTTTAGGGTTTTTAACCGAGAATAAAAATCCCTCTGGCTATAGTGTGAGTTTCAGATTGACATTCAAACAAATAATAATAAAATTTAAAAATAAATATTAATTTAAACAAATAATTAAAGCAAAAAAATACTTCATTAAAACAAAATTTAAAAAAATTTAACCCCCCTCCAGCTCTAAAAATTTAATGATTGGGTCTAAAAAAATTTCAAGTCAAATATTCCATTGATAATATTCCATTAGTATGTTTCTTTTATAAGCCGACGACATTCTTTGATTACATCGAATGATCAATACTACTCTGTAAATGCAACGTATATAAATGATAATATATAAATAAGCCTTTTGTGCAAAGTATACATTAAATATAATATAATATTATAATATTATCATTTGCTTCTTAGTTTTAATTATTGCACCTACTAAGAAATTATCATTTTATTCTACTACTATTTATAATATTTATAATAATAAAAATAATAATTGGTTGATTGCCGTTGATGATGGACCGAATACCAATGGGCCAGTACCAGGTACATTAAGGAACCCGCTGATAAAACTGTATGGCTATATAAATATTTACGAAAATTCACAACGCATTTCATCATGCTGTTGTAAGTGGCCTCACGAATACCAGTAGTTGGTAGCAAAATCAAGAGCAATGTAACACAGTTTTTCTTTGATATCTCGAACAATTTCTCTTTCGGCAGTAGTCGTAAAACTGTATCCTTTGTCTGTCATAAATTTCATTAGATAATCAGATAAGTCTTCCGATCGAATCAATTCTACAAATAACATGAGGTAAGGGATATCCTTCATATTTTGGCAGTGTGCGGTATACCATCTCCGGAATCCTGAAGCATAATACGACATTCCATTTTGGATAGCGTCATACATAACAGTAACATTGGATTTTTCAAACATTATTTGAGTCATTTGGGTTTAAGTAATACTTCGAAAATTAAGGAAAATAAATACACTCATCAAAATGTTTTTTTCAGCCACTAATTGAATTTACTCAAATACAAAATGATCTCAAAAGCACCAAAACATGTGCACCCAACAGATAAAGCCTAATAATTATCACACACACAGACGCGACAACCGAAATTGAACAATAATAATAATAATAATAAAATTTTTAGAATATTGATCTCCATGCACTTACGGGTTGGATTCCAGAAAGGATTCCAATAATTAGAAACGATCCTATAAAGTTTAAAGCGGATAAAGAATTTAAAAAGCTTTACGATCATTTCCACAAAGGAAATTGCTTGATTACGGTGGCCACGGGTAATTTAGATGAAGCAGAAGCCGACCGGGCCGGATTGGTTCAAACTCATGCATATGCAATGCTCGATATCAGAGAAATCAATGTAATTTTTGATAAATTTATAGCTGAAAAAAAACCTTTTCAATGAAATCATTTCAAGTTGAAATAATTTTCTACATAATTAAATTTTTTAATATTTTTATATAATAATTACTTTTTGGAGGAATTAATTTGTTCTATAAATAATAATCATATTTTATAAAAACTGTCGGAAATTATGATATAATTGAAAATCTTTTGTTATAAAAAAGATACTTTCAGAATCAAAGACTTTTCCTACTTAAAAATCCCTGGAGTCATCTACGTTGGAAAGGAAAGTTTTCTGATAATGACTCACAAAATTGGACTCCGGCATTACAGAAAGCTTTAAATTTCGATTTGTCCACTGCACAAGCAGTTGACAACGGTGTATTTTGGATTGATTATGATTCTTTGCAACATTTCTTTGATGTTATCTATGTGAATTGGAATCCGAAATTATTTCCCTATACTACTTGTGTCCACGATGATTGGATTGCTGCAGAAGGGCCTAAAAAAGATATATTCTCAATTTCTGAGAACCCCCAGTATCGATTGAAGTTACAAAACCCTCGAAATGAAGCTTCATTATGGATTCTTCTAACTAGACATATCACAGACAAAGTAAGCCTTTTCTTTAATATCATCTGTTTTTTACCTGGGGTCACATTTTCTTATCTAATTTTCATCCGCTTTCAATTTGATTTGAAACTTTCTTTTAAATTTTCTTTTAACATTTCTTTTCCAGGATGATTTTGCAAACAATAAAGAATTTATTGCACTGATTGTCTATAAAGGAATCGAGAGAGAAAAATCGAAGATATTTTATCCAAACGATCCACCGCCAATTATCGACGGAATCCGCATCAATACTCCTCATTATCTTGTCAAAATTATCCACAAACCATCTGAAAATGACAACAGTGAATATATACTTGTTGTTACCCAATACGAGAAAAACAACAGTATTTGTTTTACATTGAGAGTATTTTGCTCATGTCCTGTTTCCTTGGTAAAATTAACCGATCCTTATAAACACTATAAAACAGTTGAGATCTTATTCGCTTTACGTAATGTCATTTCGCTATTATTAGGTTTCAGGAAATTGGACCAGTTTGACAGCTGGAGGATGTCAAAATAACAAGGAAACTTATTACAACAATCCACTTTATCAAATTAAAATTCCAAACAGTCAAGTGGACAATCGTATTATGATTGAATTGAAAGCACCTCGGTAAATAATATTAATAAATAATAAACAAAATTTACAAGTGGGGAAATAAGAAATAGTCAGAATAGTTTTTGTGAATAAAATTTATTTATTTTATCGGAAAAGCTGAGATGTAAAATAAATTAAAAAATTTCATTGGTGGCTTTAAGAATAAATATTATCTAAAATTCATTATTATCTAAAAAGCGACACTCAAAAATCATATTGGCATAAGCAGGTAGGCTGAAAAATTAATTTTATATGATCGATCTAATAAATAAATTACACTATTTTTATAATTTAAAAAACTTAGCATTTATTTTCAATAATTTCACTGGTAAACAGCCAAAATATATCTATGATGAAACCAGTAAATTATAACTAATTTTGCTGTGCTGAAAAAGAATATGACATTAAAAATTTTGTTTAGCTCTAGTTTTAATGATACAGTAAGTTTTAGAAACTGCTTTTTTCTTAAACATTGTGTATATCTTCGTTTCAGTCGTACTTGAACAAATTCTGTGCTGTATCATCACATTTACCACCATTTTGTGCTGAGTCATCACATTTACTGATTAGATATCTTCTGTTATGAATCAGGCATAGACAAGCTTTTGAGTTTTTCGTTTCAGCATTCATTATCTCGAAATGCCTCGAAAGTGTATAAATAATGCTGATAACTTTTGTTATGTGTGTGGTAAAGCGACATTTTCCATACAGAAACGTTCTGTGTATCCAGTGATTATTTATGCTTATCACTGTTATTTTGTGTGCAATATTAAATACCAAAATAAAACCTGGGAGCCTCATATTTGTTGCAATACTTATGCTTCTAACCACCGGAACTGGCTTAATCAAAAAGGTCGTTCCATACTGTTGTGTTTAGTTCCTCGTTTGCTGACGAGAAATTATCGTTATTGGAAAAACTAGAGATAACTGCAGTTGCAGCTAACAACATTAAATGTTCGTGGGAATTAGTTCGAGATAGGGAGTGATATTTTCATTATTCGGATAATTATTAATGGGATCTGATTGAATGAAAGTAGGTAGATAGTAGCCCACTGGAACAATTACCCCCCCCCCCCGGGGGGGGGGGTAAAATTGTTCCTAAATTTTTATTACGCAATTGTTCCAACTCACATTTTTTGCTTTCAGGGATTTTTGGTCCAAATTTTTTTTTATCAGACTATAGTGAAGGGGTCTCGATGGTCCTGGGATTTTCAATACAAAAAAATTTTTTCAATACAAAAAGGTGGTCTCAATAAAAAAGCATGGAATTTTCAGACTATAGTGAGGGGGACTCGATGGTCCTGGGATTTTCAATACAAAAATCCGACTACCACTAAAAAAAGCATGGAATTTTCAGACTATAGTGAGGGGGTCTCGTTGGTCCTGGGATTTTCAATACAAAAATCCGACTACCACTAAAAAAGCATGGAATTTTCACACTATAGTGAGGAGGGTCTCGATGGTCCTGGGATTTTCAATACAAAAAAAATTTTTTCAATACAAAAACGATGGTCCTGGGATTTTCAATACAAAAAGACAGTCTTCAATAAAAAAAGAGTGGCAATTTAAGGTCTCAGGATATTTTCAATACAAAAACCCGACTACCACTAAAAAAGCCAAGGATTTTTCACACTATAGTGAGGTGGGTCTCCTTGGTCCTGGAATTTTCAATACAAATAAAATTTTTTCAATAGAAAATTCGACTATCAATAAAAAAGCATGGATTTTTCTAGTTCAATTAAGGTGGGTCTCCTTGGTCCTGAGAAAAAGGTGGTCTACACTAAAAAAGCCAAGGATTTTTCAGACTATAGTGAGGTGGGTCTCCTTGGTCCTGGAATTTTCAATACAAATAAAATTTTTCAATAGAAAATTCGACTATCAATAAAAAAGCATGGATTTTTCTAGTTCAATTAAGGTGGGTCTCCTTGGTCCTGAGAAAAAGGTGGTCTACACTAAAAAAACGTGGTAAATTTTTTCAATTAAAGTAAATAATGGTCCTAAAAATTAAATTAAAGTAAATTATGGTCCTAAAAATTAAATTACAATAAATTATGGTCAAAATTTTTGAATTACAGTAAATTATGGTCCTAAAAATTAAATTACAATAAATTATGGTCAAAATTTTTGAATTACAGTAAATTATGGTCCTAAAAATTAAATTACAGTAAATGATGGTCAAAATTTTTGAATTACAGTTAATTATGGTTCTAAAAAATTAAATTAAAGTAAATTAAGGTTCAAATTTTTCAATTAAAGTAAATTATGGTCCAAATTTTGAATTACAGTAAATAATGGTTCTAAAAATTGAATTACAGTAAATTATGGTTCTAAAAATTAAATTACAGTAAATTATGGTTCTTAAAAATTAAATTACAGTAAATAATGGTCCAAATTTTTCAATTACAGTTAATTAAGGTTCTAAAAAATTAAAATTAAAGTAAATTAAGGTTCAAATTTTCAATTAAAGTAAATTATGGTCCAAATTTTTGAATTACAGTAAATAATGGTTCTAAAAATTGAATTACAGTAAATTATGGTTCTAAAAAATTAAATTACAGTAAATTATGGTTCTTAAAAATTAAATTACAGTAAATAATGGTCCAAATTTTTCAATTACAGTTAATTAAGGTTCTAAAAAATTAAATTAAAGTAAATTAAGGTCCAAATTTTTCAATTACAGTTAATTATGGTCCAAATTTTTGAATTACAGTAAATTATGGTTCAAATTTTTGAATTACAGTAAATAATGGTTCTAAAAATTGAATTACAGTAAATTATGGTTCTAAAAATTAAATTACAGTAAATTATGGTTCTTAAAAATTAAATTACAGTAAATAATGGTCCAAATTTTTCAATTACAGTTAATTATGGTTCTAAAAAATTAAATTAAAGTAAATTAAGGTTCAAATTTTTCAATTAAAGTAAATAATGGTGCAAATTTTTGAATTAAAGTAAATTATGGTTCAAATTTTCAATTAAAGTAATGAATGGGCTCAAATAACTAAATTAAGGTTCTAAAAAATTAAATTAAAGTTAATTAAGGTCCAAATTTTAAAATTAAGTAATTAATGGTCACAAATTTTAAATTAAAGTTAAATAAGTAAATTAAAGTAATAATTTTTAAATAAGTAATGTAATAAGTAAATTAAAGTAAGATTTTAAAATTTATTAACAAAAAGTTGAAATAATAGAAGGTGTTTGAGAATTGAAATTTTTTAATGAAAATTTTTATGAAATAATTTTTTAAGTAATTTTAATAGAAATTTTTATGGAATAAATTTTTAAGTTAATTTTTAATGGAAATTTTTATGAAATATTTTTCAATGATAATTTTAGATGGAAATTTTTAAGATAATTTTTAATGAAAATTTCTATGAAATATTTTTCAAAGACAAATTTTAATAATAATTCAACAACAAACCAACAACTTAGTACCAACAACCAGTAACTTATGAACATGTATTAACAATCAGATACCTACAACTAGTTACTAACAACCTGCTACCAAGTACTTACAATCAGTTACCTGCTACCAAATACTTTCAACATGATACCACGTACTAAATAACTCTCAAACAACCAGATACTTACAACCAATTACCAGATACCAAGTACCTACAACTAGTTACTAACAACTAGTTACCTGATACTAAGTACCTACAACCATCTAACAAGTACTAACAACCAAAAACAAGCAACCAACTAGGTACCAAGTACTAACAACCGACAACAACCACCTACCAACTAGCTACCACCTACCCATTAACTAGTTACAACCAGCTAACTAGGTACTAGATACCAAGTACTAACAACCAGTTACCTGCTACTAAGTACCTACAACCACCTACCTATTAACTAGCTACAACCACCTACCAACTAGCTACCACCTACCCATTAACTAGTTACAACCAGCTAACTAGGTACTAGATACCAAGTACTAACAACCAGTTACCTGCTACTAAGTACCAACAACCACCTACCAAGTACATACAACCAACATCAACCAGGTACTAAGCATTAATTACCAACTACTAAGTACCTACCAAGTACCTACAACCACCTACCCATTAACTAGTTACTAAGTACTATCAACCAACTAGGTACTAGATACCAAGTACTAACAACCAACAACAACCAGGTACTAATCATTAATTACCAATTACTAAGTACCTACAACCATCTACCAAGTACATACAACCAAGTACTAAGCATTATTAACCAACTACTAAGTACCTACAACCGACTAGCTACCACCTACCAAGTACCACCAACAACGAGATACCTACAACTAGATACTAACAACTAGTTACCAGATACCTACTACTCACAGCCGTCAACAACCAGGTACTAAGCATCATAATAACAACTAGATACCTAGTACTTACAACCAGATGACCACATGAAATTATTGGTTAAATAAGTAAATTAATGTCTAATTTTAAAATTAAGTAATCAATGGTCTAAAATATTAAAGTTAAAGTCAATTTAAGATGAAAGTTTTCTGGGATTTTCAATGATAATTTTAGATGCAAATCTTCGTCAATTAATCAATGACCACATGAAATTATTAGTTAAATATGAAAATAAGGGTTATAATTAGTTGTTTAGTAAATTATGGTGTAAAATTAAGAAATAAAGAATAATTAGGTAAATTAAGGATAAATTAAGGAAAATTAAGGTTCAAAATTTAAAATTAAGTAACCAATGGTTCAAATTTTAAATTAAAGCTAAATAAGTAAATTAAAGTAAGATTTTTAAATTTATTATCAAAAGATTGAATAACCACCAACTTTTTTGAGAAATGTAATTTTTAATGAAAATTTAAATGGAAATTTTTTTAAGTTAATTTTAAATGTAAAATTTTTTAAGTTAATTTTAATGAAATAATTTTTTAAGTTAATTTTTTAATGGAAATTTTAATGGAATAATAATAATAATAATAATAATAATAATAATAATAATAATAATTCAACAGTTCCCAACAATCGGTTACTAAATATTTTTAACTAGATGCTAACAAATACTTTGAACATGATACCACGTACTAACTAACTCTCAAACAACCAGATACCTACAACTAGTTACTAACAACCAACTAAGTATTCTTTATTGTATTTTATGAAATGTTTTTAAATTAATTTTTTATCTGTCTTCAAAAATATGTTTAATTACAATCAATAGAAAACCTTTTCAAAATGTCTAAATTTAACAAACATGTTGATTTTCATCAAAAAACCACAACTCAATCACTTTAAAACACCACGTGAAATTCAAAATAATTTAAATTACAATGAAATACTAATGAATTCTAATTTACAAAAACATCTTCTTTTAAATGATAACTACTGACTTATTATTGCAAAGTAAAAATCACATTCAATAAATACTTATTGTTGATCAGTTTTATTATATATACTCTGAGTTTATCCGACAGGATGTTTTGACCCCCTAAGGGTATTAGTCGTAAAGGTACTGGTCGTAAGGGTATTAGTCGTAAAGGTACTGGTCGTAAGGCTATTGGTAACACTCAACCACCACCTACTCATTAATTAACTACCATGTACTAACAACCAGTTACCTGATACTAAACACTTACAACCCACAACAACCAGCTACTAAGCATTATCAACCTACAACTATATAACAACACTGTACCAGCTACCAAATACAAGATACCAAGTACCAACAATCAACTAACCACACATAAAAATAATAGCAATTAAATACAAAATATTCTTCATCACATACACTATCTTCTTATCAAAATCTAAAAAGTCAATCAGATACCAACTACCAACTACCAAGTACTAACAACCAACTACCTACAACCAACAACTATGTACTAACAAATTGATCTTTAAAAGAAAAATACTCATCACTTGAAAAATTAGATGGAAAATTAATTGTACTCAAGACATCAATAACTTGGTAAAAATTGATTAAATAATTGCAAAAATTTAAATTTACTCAAAATAAATATCATAAAAATTTAATTAATAGACAAGAAAGAATTCTATTCATTAATCATCCAGTAAATAAAAAAATACTGATCATTCAAGTTGAATCAACTAAGATAATAAATTAATAAGATAAGATCTAATAAATAATTGATTTAGATTGAATAAATTAATTGAAATAAAATTAATTTTAATTATTTTTTTTTTAAAAATAATACATGTACTCAAATTGATTGACTGAATGCTCAAAATATTCAAAAATCAGTATAAATTCATTAAAATTATCAATGTCATCAATCTACAATAAAAATAATTATCATTAAATTCCAAAAGAGACTAGAAAACTAACAAACCAGAAAATTCATTCAAATGACAATAATTGGTATATTCAAGCGAATTCTCTAATAAAATCATCTAAAAAGAATCATTTCGCCTGAAATATCTCTATTTTTAAAGATTAGTATCTTATCGATAAGTACTTGTTAAATATCATATATTCACCTCAAACTAACAAGATTCCTTAAAATCCCTTAAATGACTATATTTCTACCCTTAATCAATATTATTACAAATAATTCAATAAAATCATCTAAAAAGCATCAAATTTCCCAAAAATAACTCTATCTTTAAAGATTAGTATTTTATCGATAAATATCCTTAAAAGGTTATATATTTACCTCAGACTAATAAGATTCCTTAAAATCCCCTTTAAATGACTATAATTCTAACTTTAATTCGTATTATCACAAATATTTCCCTATAAAACAGGTAAAATCATTAACTCTAAATAATTTATAAAATCTAATGATAAAACCGGTTATAATTAAATTTTTGTTAATCACTGTACTCGAAATTTAAAATAAATATTGCTTGAAATTTGACTGTACAATATAACTGAGTAGTTGCATAGAAAGATTAAATTTATCCATATTTCTTCAAATGATCATTTTTACCGATATCCAACCGATTTAATTACTAATTAAAATCACCCGATAGATTTCTCCCAATAAAGATCAATTTTCTTTAGTCGACGTTTTAAATCAATATTTCCAACTTTTGTCGTTGTCCGTCTAAATAAAGATAAAAAATAATTTAAAGTTGATATCAATCCCAATTATCTGTAAAGTTTTCATTGTCAAAACCAAGTAAATAGATTATCCCTACTTAATAAAACATTGTTCTAAAACATAAATCTAAATTAATTTACTGTGCATTAATCACAACCTAATAAAACAATATAATTATTATTGATTCATAACTAATGTATTGCAATTTCCCTTAAAACATTGATATTTTACCAACATCATCCTTAAAAGATCATATATTCCCATCTTAACGTATCCTTCATTAAATTCAATCGAATATATCTCCCTTACAATGATATATTCCTACCTTATCCGATCTCTCATTAAATCTAACCAACTATATCTCCCTTAAAAGATCATATTTTCCCATCTTAACCGATCTCTCATTTAAGTCAATCGACTATATCTCCCTTACAATGATATATTCCCATCTTAACCCATCCCTCATTAAATTTAACCGACTATATTCCCCCATAAAAACATATATTCCCATCTAAACCCATAAATCTAATCGATAATATCCCATCTTAACAGATCTCTTATTAAATCTAACCGATTATATCCCTTAATTTCCTTAAAGATTCCACCCACTTGAGCCCTTTAATATATATCAATCCTCTTAATATCCTTAGAGAACTTCAAAAAGTATGACTTAATTGTTAAAGACACCAAATATTCTTCCATTGAAATAATTTAGAAGCTAAATAATAAGAGCCCACTAACCAATCAAAATCATGGAAGGGCAGGGGAAAAAATATATTACGTTGCGATATTTTAAAATTAAAATTTATTTTAAAAACACATTTTGACGCTAAAGTCGACTTATGTAACAGACATAATAAACTCATTATTTTCTACAAATATTTACCATCAAATACCTAACTGGAGATGATATATATTGATTGACCATAATTCTTCATCGATTCAGCCAATCATTTTCAAGCACTGTCAGCAAACTAAATTTCTGTATATCCAATAATAATTATCAAGTAAATTTAAAGTCCCTGATAAAGTTAACTGGTTTCTTAGCTTATGTTTTTTAAAGTGCATCAATGTGTAAATATTCTTAGAAAATTATTGAAAAATTATTTATTCAAATGCATTACAAAGTCATCAAAAATCACTTAATTATTAACCTAATTGTCAATGAAATTAATTTTTATTTAAAAACTATTCAATAAAATACAACTAATTATCAAGAAATTAATTAAATTTATCAATTAAATTTATCAGTCAACATGAAATTCTTAGAAAATTATTCAATATCCTCATAAAAATTTATCCACTTGATTATTGTAAAAACTCTAATTATTAACATTGAAAATAAATTTTATTTAAAATTAAAAAAACCAATCAATAAAAATACATTCAATTATCAAGAAATTAATTAAATTTACCTTAGAATTAGCATTAAATTACAGAAATTCACAAAAATAATGGAAATTCACAAAAATGATAAAAATTCACAAAAATAATAGAAATTCATGAAAATGATAGATATCCACGAAAAATTACGGAAATTCATGAAAATGATAGAAATTTACTTGAATAAAACCATCAACTCTAAAAATTATCAATGCCTTAAACAACAAATTTGTCTAAATAATCATTCAAATAAAAGCATTAAATACCTTTACGACTAATACACTTACGACATGTTGAATGTGAGTAGTACCCTTGTGAGCAATACCCATAGGGGGACAGAATATTTTTTTCGGATAAACTCAGAGTATATATTAATTAACTCATTCAAATTTATCATTGAATCAGTAAAATTATCATAAATTTTGATAAAAATTCTAAAGTGGTAAGCAATGAAAAGAGAAATATTCTTTAAACTTAGATAAAAACTAACAATGAAGGTAGTAAGAATCTTCATTAAAGTGAGGAAATTATTCATTACTCGATTCAAATGGGTGAAAATAATTGGTAGAATAATTCATTAATGGATCATTGAATGGGCATAGATAAGAAGAAGGTTGATAAAAATGGAAATATATTAATTGAATTTATTAAAATTATTTCATAAAATTCATAAATTTAATAAAAAAAATCTTAAAAGAAATATTTGTGGGGAATAATTAATCAAAATCGATGTAATATAATTGATTAAATATCGGGGTGGGGTTATAATTAATGGAAAATTGGGGGGGGGGGGATATTAGTGATTAAATAGTAGAAATCGGTGGAATATAAGTGAGGAGGATAAATAATTTAAACTAGTTTATTACATAACAAGCCGTGACTATTTTATTACATAACAAGCTGTGAATGGTATTTTACCAACATTTTACCTAGTATATAATTTAATTTTAATTGTATTTTTTAATTGTATATATGTCATTCTATTGTTTAATACCAATAATAAGTTTAAAAAGAATATAATGATTAATAAATTAATATCTTGTTAACATTATTTTTGAGAATTTAAAAAACCTTACTTAATATTTAGTGAAGTATTTAATTTTGATTGTACTTTATAAAACATATATTTGAGTATTAGCTTATTTTGATTAAATATTTAATATTATGATGATTGTTTTCTAAATTGAAATATTTTAGTGTAAAATAGTAAATTTGATAATAAATAGAATACAATGTTAAAGGACTTTTTGAAAAAAAAGTTAGTTTCTACTGCCTAATCAATAAGTTTAAAAAGTTTAGAACTGTTAATAAATCAATTTCTTATTCGCATTTACATATAAAATTTTTATTTTTAAATTAAAGTATTAAATTGATGATTTAATTTTAATTGTATTTGAATGATACATTTAATTTACTTTGATTGAAAGGAGTAATATAATTCATATTATGATATTTGTTTTCGAAATATTTAGTGTAGAATAGTAAATTTAATAATATATAGCTATTATTACAAGTACTTATACAAAAAAAAACACTTTTTATTTCTAATGTTTTATTCCATCAATAAGTTTAAAAGTATGTAACTGGTAATAGATTAATTTCTTATTTACATTATTCGAGAATTTGAAAACTTATAAAATTTATATTTTTAAAATTAATTTTGATTGTATTTTCTAAGACTTATATTTGAATATTTAACTTATTTGAATGAAAAGGGTAATATATATATATATATATATATATATATATATATATATATATATATATATATATATATATATTATTATCTTTTATGATAATTGTTTTTGAAATACATAATGCAAATTAAAACATTTTAGTAATAATTTGCTATTATTTAGAATTTATTTTAGTCAAAAATTAAAAAAAAGATCTAATCAATAATTCTCAATAAATTATCATTCACGGCTTGTTATGTAATAAACTAGTTTAAATTATATATCCTTCTCATTGATATTCCTCCGATTCTCAATATTCCATTAATTAATCACTTATATTCCCGGATTTTCCACTATTTAATCATTTGTATCCCATTGATTTTCCATTAATTATAACCCCCATCCTCGATATTTAATCAATTATATTCCGCCGATTTTGATTAATTTTCACCTAAAACATCTCCACAAATATTTCTTTTAAAAGTTTTTTTTTTATGAATTTTATGAAATAATTTTAAATAAATTCAATTAATATATTTCCATTCTTATCAACCTTTTTTCTTATCTATGCCCATTAATAAATTATTCTACCAATTATTTTCATCCATTTGAATTTATCATCGAGTAATGAATAATTTTCTCACTTTAATGATTCTTACCACCTTCATTGTTAGTTTTATCTAAGTTTAAAGAATATTTCTCTTTTCATTGCTTACCACATTAGAATTTTTATCGAAATTTATGATAATTTACTGATTCAATGATAAATTTGAATGAGTTAATTAATATATACTCTGAGTTTATCCGAAAAAATATTTCTGTCCCCCTATGGGTATTGCTCACAAGGGTACTACTCACATTCAACATGTCGTAAGTGTATTAGTCGTAAAGGTATTTAATGCTTTTATTTGAATGATTATTTAGACAAATTTGTTGTTTAAGGCATTGATAATTTTTAGAGTTGATGGTTTTATTCAAGTAAATTTCTATCATTTTCATGAATTTCCGTAATTTTTCGTGGATATCTATCATTTTCATGAATTTCTATTATTTTTGTGAATTTTTATCATTTTTGTGAATTTCCATTATTTTTGTGAATTTCTGTAATTAATGCTAATTCTAAGGTAAATTTAATTAATTTCTTGATAATTGAATGTATTTTTATTGATTGGTTTTTTTAATTTTAAATAAAATTTATTTTCAATGTTAATAATTAGAGTTTTTACAATAATCAAGTGGATAAATTTTTATGAGGATATTGAATAATTTTCTAAGAATTTCATGTTGACTGATAAATTTAATTGATAAATTTAATTAATTTCTTGATAATTAGTTGTATTTTATTGAATAGTTTTTAAATACAAATTAATTTCATTGACAATTAGGTTTAATAATTAAGTGATTTTTGATGACTTTGTAATGCATTTGAATAAATAATTTTTCAATAATTTTCTAAGAATATTTACACATGATGCACTTTAAAAAACATAAGCTAAGAAACCAGTTAACTTTATCAGGGACTTTAAATTTACTTGATAATTATTATTGGATATACAGAAATTTAGTTTGCTGACAGTGCTTGAAAATGATTGGCTGAATCGATGAAGAATTATGGTCAATCAATATATATCATCTCCAGTTAGGTATTTGATGGTAAATATTTGTAGAAAATAATGAGTTTATTATGTCTGTTACATAAGTCGACTTAGCGTCAAAATGTGTTTTTAAAATAAATTTTAATTTTAAAATATCGCAACGTAATATATTTTTTCCCCTGCCCTTCCATGATTTTGATTGGTTAGTGGGCTCTTATTATTTAGCTTCTAAATTATTTCAATGGAAGAATATTGGTGTCTTTAACAATTAAGTCATACTTTTTGAAGTTCTCTAAGGATATTAAGAGGATTGATATATATTAAAGGGCTCAAGTGGGTGGAATCTTTAAGGAAATTAAGGGATATAATCGGTTAGATTTAATAAGAGATCTGTTAAGATGGGATATTATCGATTAGATTTATGGGTTTAGATGGGAATATATGTTTTTATGGGGAATATAGTCGGTTAAATTTAATGAGGGATGGGTTAAGATGGGAATATATCATTGTAAGGGAGATATAGTCGATTGACTTAAATGAGAGATCGGTTAAGATGGGAAAATATGATCTTTTAAGGGAGATATAGTTGGTTAGATTTAATGAGAGATCGGATAAGGTAGGAATATATCATTGTAAGGGAGATATATTCGATTGAATTTAATGAAGGATACGTTAAGATGGGAATATATGATCTTTTAAGGATGATGTTGGTAAAATATCAATGTTTTAAGGGAAATTGCAATACATTAGTTATGAATCAATAATAATTATATTGTTTTATTAGGTTGTGATTAATGCACAGTAAATTAATTTAGATTTATGTTTTAGAACAATGTTTTATTAAGTAGGGATAATCTATTTACTTGGTTTTGACAATGAAACTTTACAGATAATTGGGATTGATATCAACTTTAAATTATTTTTTATCTTTATTTAGACGGACAACGACAAAAGTTGGAAATATTGATTTAAAACGTCGACTAAAGAAAATTGATCTTTATTGGGAGAAATCTATCGGGTGATTTTAATTAGTAATTAAATCGGTTGGATATCGGTAAAAATGATCATTTGAAGAAATATGGATAAATTTAATCTTTCTATGCAACTACTCAGTTATATTGTACAGTCAAATTTCAAGCAATATTTATTTTAAATTTCGAGTACAGTGATTAACAAAAATTTAATTATAACCGGTTTTTATCATTAGATTTTATAAATTATTTAGAGTTAATGATTTTACCTGTTTATAGGGAAATATTTGTGATAATACGAATTAAAGTTAGAATTATAGTCATTTAAAGGGATTTTAAGGAATCTTATTAGTCTGAGGTAAATATATAACCTTTTAAGGATATTTATCGATAAATACTAATCTTTAAAGATAGAGTTATTTTTGGGAAATTTGATGCTTTTTAGATGATTTTATTGAATTATTTGTAATAATATTGATTAAGGGTAGAAATATAGTCATTTAAGGGATTTTAAGGAATCTTGTTAGTTTGAGGTGAATATATGATATTTAACAAGTACTTATCGATAAGAATACTAATCTTTAAAATAGAGATATTTCAGGCGAAATGATTCTTTTTAGATGATTTATTAGAGAATTCGCTTGAATATACCAATTATTGTCATTTGAATGAATTTTCTGGTTTGTTAGTTTTTCTAGTCTCTTTGGAATTTAATGATAATTATTTTTATTGTAGATTGATGACATTGATAATTTTAATGAATTTATACTGATTTTTGAATATTTTGAGCATTCAGTCAATCAATTTGAGTACATGTATTATTTTTTAAAAAAAAAAAATAATTAAAATTAATTTTATTTCAATTAATTTATTCAATCTAATCAATTATTTATAGATCTTATCTTATTAATTTATTATCTTTAGTTTGATTCAACTTGAATGATCAGTATTTTTTTATTTACCTGGATGATTAATGAATAGAATTCTTTCTTGTCTATTAATTAAATTTTTATGATATTTATTTTGAGTAAATTAAATTTTTGCAATTATTTAATCAATTTTTACCAAGTTATTGATGTCTTGAGTACAATTAATTTTCCATCTAATTTTTCAAGTGATGAGTATTTTTCTTTTAAAGATCAATTTGTTAGTACATAGTTGTTGGTTGTAGGTAGTTGGTTGTTAGTACTTGGTAGTTGGTAGTTGGTATCTGATTGACTTTTTAGATTTTGATAAGAAGATAGTGTATGTGATGAAGAATATTTTGTATTTAATTGCTATTATTTTATGTGTGGTTAGTTGATTGTTGGTACTTGGTATCTTGTATTTGGTAGCTGGTACAGTGTTGTTATATAGTTGTAGGTTGATAATGCTTAGTAGCTGGTTGTTGTGGGTTGTAAGTGTTTAGTATCAGGTAACTGTTGTTAGTACATGGTAGTTAATTAATGAGTAGGTGGTGGTTGAGTGTTACCAATAGCCTTACGACCAGTACCTTTACGACTAATACCCTTACGACCAGTACCTTTACGACTAATACCCTTAGGGGTCAAAACATCCTGTCGGATAAACTCAGAGTATATATAATAAAACTGATCAACAATAAGTATTTATTGAATGTGATTTTTACTTTGCAATAATAAGTCAGTAGTTATCATTTAAAAGAAGAGGTTTTTGTAAATTAGAATTCATTAGTATTTCATTGTAATTTAAATTATTTTGAAATTTCACGTGGTGTTTTAAAGTGATTGAGTTGTGGTTTTTTGATGAAAATCAACATGTTTGTTAAATTTAGACATTTTGAAAAGGTTTTCTATTGATTGTAATTAAACATATTTTGAAGACAGATAAAAAATTAATTTAAAAACATTTCATAAAATACAATAAAGAATACTTAGTTGGTTGTTAGTAACTAGTTGTAGGTATCTGGTTGTTTGAGAGTTAGTTAGTACGTGGTATCATGTTCAAAGTATTTGTTAGCATCTAGTTAAAAATATTTAGTAACCGATTGTTGGGAACTGTTGAATTATTATTATTATTATTATTATTATTATTATTATTATTATTATTATTCCATTAAAATTTCCATTAAAAAATTAACTTAAAAAATTATTTCATTAAAAATTAACTTAAAAAATTTTACATTTAAAATTAACTTAAAAAAATTTCCATTTAAATTTTCATTAAAAAATTACATTTCTCAAAAAAGTTGGGTGGTTATTCAATCTTTTGATAATAAATTTAAAAATCTTACTTTAATTTACTTATTTAGCTTTAATTTAAAATTTGAACCATTGGTTACTTAATTTTAATTTTGAACCTTAATTTTCCTTAATTTATCCTTAATTTACCTAATTATTCTTTATTTCTTAATTTTACACCATAATTTACTAAACAACTAATTATAACCCTTATTTTCATATTTAACTAATAATTTCATGTGGTCATTGATTAATTGACGAAGATTTGCATCTAAAATTATCATTGAAAATCCCAGAAAAACTTTCATCTTAAATTGACTTTAACTTTAATATTTTAGACCATTGATTACTTAATTTTAAAATTAGACATTAATTTACTTATTTAACCAATAATTTCATGTGGTCATCTGGTTGTAAGTACTAGGTATCTAGTTGTTATTATGATGCTTAGTACCTGGTTGTTGACGAGCTGTGAGTAGTAGGTATCTGGTAACTAGTTGTTAGTATCTAGTTGTAGGTATCTCGTTGTTGGTGGTACTTGGTAGGGTGGTAGCTAGTCGGTTGTAGGTACTTAGTAGTTGGTTAATAATGCTTAGTACTTGTTTGTATGTACTTGGTAGATGGTTGTAGGTACTTAGTAATTGGTAATTAATGATTAGTACCTGGTTGTTTGTTGGTTTGTTAGTACTTGGTATCTAGTACCTAGTTGGTTGATAGTACTTAGTAACTAGTTAATGGGTAGGTGGTTGTAGGTACTTGGTAGGTACTTAGTAGTTGGTAATTAATGCTTAGTACCTGGTTGATGTTGGTTGTATGTACTTGGTAGGTGGTTGTTGGTACTTAGTAGCAGGTAACTGGTTGTTAGTACTTGGTATCTAGTACCTAGTTAGCTGGTTGTAACTAGTTAATGGGTAGGTGGTAGCTAGTTGGTAGGTGGTTGTAGCTAGTTAATAGGTAGGTGGTTGTAGGTACTTAGTAGCAGGTAACTGGTTGTTAGTACTTGGTATCTAGTACCTAGTTAGCTGGTTGTAACTAGTTAATGGGTAGGTGGTAGCTAGTTGGTAGGTGGTTGTTGTCGGTTGTTAGTACTTGGTACCTAGTTGGTTGCTTGTTTTTGGTTGTTAGTACTTGTTAGATGGTTGTAGGTACTTAGTATCAGGTAACTAGTTGTTAGTAACTAGTTGTAGGTACTTGGTATCTGGTAATTGGTTGTAAGTATCTGGTTGTTTGAGAGTTATTTAGTACGTGGTATCATGTTGAAAGTATTTGGTAGCAGGTAACTGATTGTAAGTACTTGGTAGCAGGTTGTTAGTAACTAGTTGTTAGTATCTAGTTGTTAATACATGTTCATAAGTTACTGGTTGTTGGTACTAAGTTGTTGGTTTGTTGTTGAATTATTATTAAAATTTGTCTTTGAAAAATATTTCATAGAAATTTTCATTAAAAATTATCTTAAAAATTTCCATCTAAAATTATCATTGAAAAATATTTCATAAAAATTTCCATTAAAAATTAACTTAAAAAATTATTCCATAAAAATTTCTATTAAAAATTACTTAAAAAATTATTTCATAAAAATTTTCATTAAAAAATTTCAATTCTCAAACACCTTCTATTATTTCAACTTTTTGTTAATAAATTTTAAAATCTTACTTTAATTTACTTATTACATTACTTATTTAAAAATTATTACTTTAATTTACTTATTTAACTTTAATTTAAAATTTTTGACCATTGATTACTTAATTTTAAAATTTGGACCTTAATTAACTTTAATTTAATTTTTTAGAACCTTAATTTAGTTATTTGAGCCCATTCATTACTTTAATTTAAAAATTTGAACCATTATTTACTTTAATTCAAAAATTTGGACCATTATTTACTTTAATTGAAAAATTTGAACCTTAATTTACTTTAATTTAAATTTTTAGAACCATAATTAACTGTAATTGAAAAATTTGGACCAATATTTACTGTAATTTAATTTTTAAGAACCATAATTTACTGTAATTTTTAGAACCATAATTAACTGTAATTGCAAAAATTTACCACGTTTTTAGTGTAGACCACCTTTTTCTATTGAAATTCTCAGGACCAAGGAGACCCGCATTAATTTACTTTGAAAATTCCATGCTTTTTAGTGATAATCAGATTTTTGTATTGAAAATATCCTGAGACCTTAAATTACCATGCTTTTTTATTGAAGACCAGCTTTTTGTATTGAAAATATCCTGAGACCTTAAATTACCACTCTTTTTTATTGAAGACCACCTTTTTCTATTGAAATTCTCAGGACCAAGGAGTCCCACCTGAATTGACCTAGAAAATTCCATGCTTTATAGTGGTAGTCGGATTTTTGTATTGAAAATATCCTTAGACCTTAAATTGCCACTCTTTTTTATGTATACTGCCTTTTTGTATTGAAATTCTCAGGACCAAGGAGACCCCCTCACTATAGTCTGAAAAATCCTTGGCTTTTTTAGTGATAATCAGATTTTTGTATTGAAAATATCCTGAGACCTTAAATTACCATGCTTTTTTATTGAAGACCAGCTTTTTGTATTGAAAATATCCTGAGACCTTAAATTACCACTCTTTTTTATTGAAGACCACCTTTTTCTATTGAAATTCTCAGGACCAAGGAGTCCCACCTGAATTGGCCTAGAAAAATCCATGCTTTTTTATTGATAGTCGAATTTTCTATTGAAAAAATTTTATTTGTATTGAAAATTCCAGGACCAAGGAGACCCACCTCACTATAGTCTGAAAAATCCTTGGCTTTTTTAGTGGTAGTCGGATTTTTGTATAGAAAAAAATTTTTTGTATTGAAAATCCCAGGACCATCGTTTTTGTATTGAAATTTTTTTTTTGTATTGAAAATCCCAGGACCATCGTTTTTGTATAGAAATTTTTTTTTTGTATTGAAAATCCCAGGACCATCGTTTTTGTATTGAATTTTTTTTTTTTTGTATTGAAAATCCCAGGACCATCGAGACCCCCTCACTATAGTGTGATAAAAAAAATTTTGGACCAAAAATCCCTGAAAGCAAAAAATGTGAGTTGGAACAATTGCGTAATAAAAAGTTGCAACAATTTTACCCCCCCCCCCCGGGGGGGGTAATTGTTCCAGTGGGCTACTATCTACCTACTAATGAATATTGAAGTATTATCAAAAGTTCGTTTGATTCATTTTTATCTTCAGCGAATTCGATTGAACTTTTACGGATATATTCAATTAATTTAACGTTTTCGCGCGCTGCTTTTATCCATCACAAACTATCTTGTCTGGAGAAGTTTCTTTAATAATGAAGCAGACGAATAATGAGGCCAATAACATGATAATAACAATCATTAAGCTTATACCGATAATTAAATGAATTATATTATCATTGCATCGGCAAACAACTGCAAAATCCAACAATTCCTAATAGAAGTAGATGAAATGTCTGGTATATCATTGTAACAGTTAATAAAAATGAACGATCTTAAAAAATTTAATTCAAACAATTTAACAATGAGTTAAATTTAAAATATCATTCAAACAAAAACTAAATATTAAAACAAATGTTTTAATACATTTTTTTATTTTTAAGAAATAAAAAAATACAATACCTGGCAAATCACTACAGGTGCCTTTACTGTTCATATGATATGGAGAAAGCCAACCAATAATGTCACAGGCTGCTATTTTTGTATGGTACCATATTTAAATATGAAAAGATATTGATTATTATCAATATCGTTTCAAATTTAAATATTTTATTCATAAAAAATAATTTTAATTAAAAAATTATAGAAAAAATTATAAACGTATTAGATTTAATAAACAAATTACACATTTTTTATTTTTTAAAAATTTCCTAATTTAATTATAAATAATCAATTACTTTTCAAAAAATATATTTCAGGAGTTTTCCAATACAATTAAAGTGATTTTTTTAAAAGTAATTAATTATTTTAATTAAAAGAAAAACTTGTAAATTAATAAAAATTTTGTAATTCATTTATAAAAAAAGTGTAGAAGTGTTTTTAGCACCTTATTTAATAATGTAAGTAATGGACTCAAACAATTGGCTAGGTTTTGCTATTTCTAATTGTACCATTTATGTTTTGTCTTATAAATTATAATTCGGTCAAATCTCTAAGCCGTGAGCATTCCTAGCTTTAAAATCTCACGAATTGAATAACTTAGTAATAACCTATCAAATATAATTGTGTATTGAAATCTCTTATATACTATATACCATTGTTGTCCATTGTGTGCCTCGAAAAAATATGTAAAAAATTAAAATTATTAAGGTTTTAGTACTTTTGAATTATATATAAAAATAAATACATCACTTGTTTTTTTTTCTTCGTGATGGTAGCTAGAAATGAATTGTAATCGAAAATTTCTAATAAGAGTTTGCCTATAATTAGAAATTAAAAATTATAATAATTATTTTAAAACTTTTAATAAATGCAATTTATTTTTGTTTAAAATGCAATTTTCTTGTTTTACGACGTAATTTTTTTGATTATAAGTGCGATTTCCGAATTTCCTCAACTTACAAAATATGCAGTTCATTTGTTGATGCCATTTGGATCATCATACCTCTGCGAATTAGGATTTTCTGCCCTCACAGAAATAAAATCAAAAAATCGTGAAAGATTAAAGACGATTGACAGTGAATTAAGAGTATGCCTATCAAGCAACGAGCCGCGTTCTGAGCTTGTATGCGCAAAATAAAACGTTCAAGTATCTCATTAATAAATATTCAAAGTGAACGATTTTTCAAGTGTATTGTTTTTTTCTTATAAAGTATTTTAGTTTTTTTTTGAAAGTGCTGTGAGCGATTTTATGTTTATTTAGTGTGCCGTGTGCGATTTTCAGTTGGACAACACTTGCTATATACTTATACAATATTTCAGGACTATTCAATCAGCTTTCCGCCGTCCAAAATTATTTGAATTTTATATCTACAATATATATTTTTTCCAATTTTATTGGAATAAAGCTTCAGAATGTTAAGTAATATTGAAATAGGATAAATATTCTCAAATTTCACCATGGTTAGAAAATCCAATTAACACGCGTTTTATGGTCCTATTTCTCAAAAATACTCTAATGAGTTCAAGCTTAAAATCATGAAACCCTCGGGTCATATTAGTTTGGAGCACGTGATAAAATTATTATATTTTCGGTGAAAACGAATAAACTATGTTGAAATAACACATATTTACAATCTTGTATATGAAATGTATTTTTAAGTTGCTAGAACATTAAAATATACATGAAAACATTTATGTACATGCGTTTATGATTGAAAATATTCTTAAACTTTTCTAACAAGCACGTGATCTATTTAACAATTTAACTGCTTGCAAATATACAGAAATTACTGGTATGAGTAATTTATTAGTATCTATAATTTCTATATTAAACCGGAGATCGCCAAAGAAATTTATCATAAATATACAGCATTGATCTATTAGTAGTATTTAGTTAAAAGATATAAATATTGATTTATAGTTTGAAGTGAAGATAAAGGAAACTGATAAAAATAATTAATTAATTGATTTTTAAATAAATAAATTTGTAAATTCTGAATTTCTTCTTGATCTTTACGTGACAGATTGTAGTGGTTTTTATATTTAACTGTGATTTTGGACAATTTTTTTTTGCTTCAGAGAGTTTGCCATAGGATTCGATATAGAAGCTATCGACCAATACAACACATCAAATCCTAATAATTTCACAAAAAAATCAGTTGGAGATTATCGGTAATATAGTAAAAATGATTAAAGGATGAAATTGATTCAATAATAATTACAGCCGTGGATTTGTGGTCCTTGAATTGAGTAAAATGTCTGGCGGAATCTATAATATTCGAGTGTCAACATATTCGCCAAAACAGGAAGGTCCGTTCATATTAAAGGTCGGATCAATCAGAGAATTTTCTATTTATCAATTGAATTTAACAAAATAAAATATTCAATTTGAAACAAAACAATAAAATTCTCTTGGCTAATTTTGTTATTCAGATTTTTATTATCACTTTCTGATATTGAGAATAAAATATTGAACATCTTTTATTATTATTGCTATTTAATATTATTATTATTATTATTTTTGAATTCATAATTAATTTATTCCAGATCAATATTTATTTCAATACACAAATTTATATCAAATAGAAGTGCATTTTTTATTGAAATTCATTAAAATGTTTTCAACATTTGAAAGTCTAATAAATCACATTCTTTAGTAAACAAGAGCCAAAAAAATTTGAAACTTTATATACACTAGAATTTCAAGAACCGGAAAGTACCGACACTATATTTTTGGAACCGGGAATTTTATTTATATACGCTATTTAAATATTTCAATAAATGTGTCAATTTTGATTTTTAAATCCAATTTTTTGAAAACATATTTCCTAAAATTTTCTATATTATTTTAATTATTACTTTTTAATTTATAATATTTTTTATATATTGTCAGTTATTCTCAAGGTCAATAACAACAGATCAAATTCATGATTTCTTCTTTAGTGTTGATTTTTGGCTGTCTGTTTATGATGAGAATTGGTTCTTTGAGTCTGACATTTTTCTTTTGAATGTTTCCATTAGCTATGATTTCGAATGAAATATTTTTTCTGTTGGTTGACATTGTTGGAGATGTCTGTTTATCGAGGAGGTTCCACCAGGATTTAGATGTCCTTTAACTTTTTACCCAACAAGTCGCTAAAGCAAGACGGATCTAGGTACGAGGACCTTAATAAAAGAACTCGGTCTATGAACTTTTTGATTGTCCGGAATTTAGCAGTTTCACTTGTATAGTTCCATTTTAAAGATAACCACGAATTCCATACAGTACTAACTTTTCATTTATATGTGTGTAAGATTATTAGTTGTTATTCGAGGAATCAGGCCTCTTTACTTAGCAAAAGTTTATTAGACACATACTCTCAATAACATCATTCGCCTTTGTCTTAATCATCTTTGACCTCCTTTCCTTTACGATATAATTCTTTTTATTTAGTTTTAGAGTATGGATCACCTCTTTCTGGTTATCACAAATTTTCGAAACTGCTTTTTAATAGTGGAAAACTAAATATATACAAGTGTTCTAGTTTTAATTTTCTCATCTAATGTCATTCGATTATATTAACAAAATAGTATTATGATATAATTTTACTACTATTTTGCAAAAATTAATAAAGTTTTATTTCACATCAAAAAAGAGAAAGTTTTAACTCATCAATAAAAGAAATATTTTTGAAGCCATTTTAATTTGATTGAGTTCAAAAATAAAAATGATCATCAAAATAAATTGATAAATTATCTAATTTATAATAATTTTTCGACTGTAAAAAAATTATGGAGGATATGGTGAGTTTAGTTTTGAATTATTTATTCTGTAAATATTGTTATTAAATGTATGATAATATTTTTGTGGTTTACAATTTTTAATAATTATACAATAAATATATAATAAATATAGTATCTTTAGATTTTTTTACAAACTTAAATTAGACTGTGTTTTCATGTTGTTACAGATAAGTATTTAGATGTCCCCAAAACCATTTTATTGTGGTCATGTATCCTTGATTTTTATGATTTGAGACTAATCAGTTATACTTATGTCCTTAATAACATTGAAGTTGTGTATTTTCGTAACAAGGGTATCAAAATAAATTAAAATCTGTATATAATTAATTGTAATTAATTGCTACACACAATTTTCTATTTAAATTAAAAAATTACTTGATTTGTCAATGCTGAAAAGTTAATATAAAGTTAGCCACACCTTATTCTTGATTAAATTATTATTAGTTCATTAGTTCGGGTGATTATTTAGTAGTTTTGTCATGCAATGAGATTAACATACAAATAATTCACTTTTCCTCCATAAAAGGTTCTGAAAAAGTTCTACCATACAAAAAATAATTGATTTCGTTAAAAAGGGTTTTAATTCTGAAAAAAGTTTATTTTAGTTATGGGAATGTTTAAAATGCAATTAATGTTTGATGTGTATATGTATATATTTACATATTTTATTAATTATATTAATACTTATGTCCTTTATAACACAAAATAAGGAATTCATTTATCTTTTCAACAATTAAAAACAAACAATTAATTCTGAACCTGATTGTAATTCCATATTTTTCTGTTGCTGTTCTTCTGACCAGAATATATTCTTAAGTTGACTAGATTGTTTTAGGTTTGTTCTCTAAGTACATTTTTTCGTACCAATCTGAGTTTTTCGAAATTGTTCTAGTAATTTTTGAGCTCTTGTCAATATAAATCAAAATTTCGAGACCTCTAATTTTAATATTAATGTTTCAGAAATTTGTTTAAAAATTGAAATGCGTTTTACAGTGTTATATTATGTAATATTTATGTTGAAATATTCATGTAATTTTTATCTATGTTGTAGATTGTAATGTTTAAAAAATCTGTCGAAACCAGCAGTCCTCTTTAAACTGGGATTCTGGGACAACTAGGATGCATGTTTGTCGTTATCAAATACAGCAGTCTCTCCTATAACGCGGAGGTTACGTTCCTGACCCACCACGTTATTGGCGAGACCGCGTATATCTTAAATCAACCTGAAAAAAATAAGTCAGTTGCGAGTGCCTAAAACATTGTTTAATACCGTTTGCGCTATAATATATTAAGAATATATTAACTTGAAGCCTATAGTAAATAAATATATTAAATAAAAGAAATCGAAAGATAAAAAAAATTCACTCTCTTTACTTAAATTTTGACTTTTTAAAACGGTTATACGAGTATTTATGCGATATAAAATACAGTATAAAATGTCGCTAAAACTATTAAATGATAAATTCCACCATCCAATTTGAAGAATTGTAATCCGAAGCCGAGATTTTAATTGGTTATTTCCGCTTTCTAAAACAGATGAAAGACAAAGGAATTTAACAAAATAAAATTATGTTTATACGCAGCAATTTTAATTTAACGATGTTCTAGTGTACATAATAAAATGATTTACTGTACGTACTCATTGGCTACATATAAAGGGTGAATAAAACAGAATCAGTATTTTTTTATATCTTTAATAATAAAGTCATTTCTATAAACATTTGTATTGACTAGTTAATTAGTAAATTATTTATCACATCTACTATTGAAAAAAAGGTTTCCAAATAAAAAAAATATATAATATACGTACTTAAAGTAATTTATATGAAGTTATCTTAGTGACTAGCTAGTTAATATGTAAATTGCTTATCACATCATTTTCCATTGAACAAAAAAAGTTTCTTCCAAATAAAAAAAATATAGTTTTACGAGAAAAAAATTATAATTGAATGATAATCAGGATCAGATTGAGTTGGGGACGGAGGCCCAGCAGTTGCTTTGGAAGTTAAAGGAGTTGAAAATGATGAAGGCAATTCCAAAACAGCAGATTGGATAGGCTGCTTCTTAGAAAAATACATTGTTATTGGCAATTGACTCTTTTGCCTTATCATCTCGCTAAATAGTTCTTGATAGGGTAAAAAATCGTTTTCAACTTTTCTTTTAATATTGAGGCTTCGTTCTTTTCAAGGATCATTTTCCACAATGAAATTATTTGTTTCACCATAAGAAACAATTCACCTAATTTATTTAAATCCCAATCATTAACTATGTCATTTTCTTCATCGTCATCTTTGGAATCAGGAACTGAACCAACAAGTTAAACCAACTCTTCATTCGTAAGTGTCTCCGCATTCCTCCTAAATTTTTCTTCAATTTCTTCTTGGTGGAGATCTTCAAAACCATCACCATCAACCTAATGGCTAATTGCAACAATATTTTCAATATCATTTTCAGAAGTTGGAAATCCTTGAAAATCTATAGCGCATTCACTTCATATATTTTTCCAGCAAGCAGTAATTGTGCATGGTTCAATTATTGTCGAGTGTTATCAAAACTTTAAATGGCATGCCTTTTTTTCAAGGTGAATCTGGACCTCTGGGACGAAACACTTGTGAAACCATTCTTAAAATAATTCAGCAGTTACCCAAGCCTTTTTATTGGATTTGCTGTAATTTTTTTAGGAACCGCGTATTAGAAAGATCGTGTTCAATGAGAGCGCATTCTTCGAGAGATTGATGTAATGCTTAATTTAGATAAAATAATAAAACAATATTTATTCACCTGTTAAAAGTTTATTCGCAAGTAATTTATCGGATTTCTGCATCAAAAATTCTGTGCATTTTGTTCAGCTTAAACTCCATTCCAAAATTCATTATTCTGTTATTGATTTTTTAATTATAATTTTTATATTATTCCTTAGAAATTCTATAGTATCTAAAATAAGCCTTCAATAAACACAGTTTTGATAATGTATCATCTCCGAGGCGTGATTTGATTTTTGTGAGGAATGAACCTCCAGCAGAAAACGCTCTCTCGGCCTCTACACTGTTGGGAGGAACACTCATCAATGCTTTGTGAAGAATTTCGAGAACTTTTCCACGTTGGCCAACAGTTCTAAGTAACTCGAGCTCCCTTTGAATTGTTAAATTCATAAGATTCGCACTGTTTGATGACATATTTTGATGAACAACATGGTAATCTGTGCTCTTTTCCAAAGCAATGCGCAGACGTTCTACCATGCTGTTTTGGATTGTTGATGGTGGCGAATCCAGCTCTAACTACTGTGACATTAAGTCTTTGCGCCAAGTTGAGCAATGTTACTTTCATCATGTTGACTTCGCTAACAGAATCCATATTGCCACCATTGGAAAGGCATATAGCTGCAGAGGAAAGCAAACTATGTCTCTCCTTCATGCGTTCCTTCAAACTCAATTCAAGTTGGAACCCCAGGGTACTGTTTTGCGATTGAAGCTCTTCGATTGCAAACTTCACAGCAGTTTCGGCCATAACTAAGGTACATCTCTGTCCAGAAAGGGTTTTCACAACCAGCTCCAGTGGTTTCAGGGCAGTCGTGATTTCCTGCACCGTTCGAAATTCATCGTTTGTAAGTTGAATCTCCAGGCCTAAGCAGGCCAACGTCTTTCTCACCAGCTCTTTAATCTCTAGAAATCTCTCCAGCATTGCAATTAGTGAATTCCATCTTTTTTTGACGTCCAAAACAAGGCATAGCTCTTTCCCAAGTTCTTCTTTGGCAAATCTTTGCAACAAATCATTCTTCACTGGACTTCTACTATGTTACGTACTTTTTTATGACAGAATTTAAAGAGCCAATATCAAATTCATTGGTGACTTCAACGTCACTGCACACATCAAAACCGGGTTCTTCAACGTCATCGGTAGAATTCCAGTCGTCATTAGACTGGCTACTTTCACTCTGCTCTGGTTCTGGTGCCGAGACGAATGATGTTTTTTTGAGGTATAGACCATCGCAAACTGCTAAATGGACTCTATGGGCATAACAAAGCTAGTGTTCGCAGTTCATCAACTTTCCAAATTTTGCCATGACTGAAGCAGCATCAGTTGTACAGCAGATAACATCTGTTTTAATGTCCAGACCAAATTCAGATGCTCTTTGAACAACCATTTCAGCAGTCATCGATCCTTTGATACGAGTGAGCCCTAGATGATGGACTGTTCTGTCCGACATGTGAACATTGATGTTTGCATATCGCTTGTTGTTGACACCAGTCCATTCATCTACTGTAAGAGAGAATTTTTCACCTTGCTGACATCGTCGATGCAAATCCTCATTTATTTGCAGTTCAATTTTCGAAGCGTAGTCCATTACCTTCTGTCTAATCATCACAGCCGATAGGGGAACGTCCAATCCTCTTGCTGCTAGTCCGGCCCGAATATCCTTCGAGGTTATGAAAACTTTAAATGGGAGTCCGTCTTTAGCTTCATGTGTGCTAGAATTTCATCAAGGGACGGCTTGGAAACTGAAAAATATTCAGTGATTACTGATAGTTTTCGCTTCTTGCAGTCGGGCTCCTCCGAAACCTCGCGTTGAGAATATGTGCCTACGTTCGTTTTCAAGTCAATTTGGTGAATGGTTCTAAGATGAGTTAAGAGGCCTTTGGTGGATCCACCTTTCTTGTTAATTTTTTTGAAGCAGTTCTTGCGTTTTGCTTCGTCCTTGTTTTCTTTGACAAAGTATTTCCAGGCTTTTGACATGGAGGGCTGATGTAGAATTTAAAATGCTAAAAATTACGTAAAATGAAATTATAAAATTCTTGGTAAATTACGAAAAACCAAGGAAAGTGTTAAATAAAACATGCACACACTTAAAATTTAAATGAAACCAAGCCTTTATATAAATTATATATTTAAATTTGGCCTTAAAAATTTAGGTGGCACATACAAACATACATCATCGAAGTTAATATAGAGAGTCATAAAAATAGAATTGAAATGCGCTCTTCGGGAATTACGTTTCTGATTTTTTCTTCGTTATTTGCGTTATCATTTAGAAAAATTTCAATCAAATTTTTATTTAATTTCTGATTTTCCGTCAAATTCGTTTGGATTTCTTTGATATAAGAGTTGAATATTTTTGAGAAATTATAAAACATGAATATTGTAAAATTTTAAAACCTATTTTTGAATATTAAAGAATTTTCTTTTCATGGCATATTAAAAAGTATGTATGAGCAAAAGCATTCATAAAAAATAATTTAAATCATTTATTATATAAAATACATTATTATGTCAATCAATCAATTTTTTATTATAGGGCTTTACAATCTTATTGGATTTTTTTCCGATCATATTGGAATTGAATATATTAATAATTAATTAACTTAATTATTTTTCAACCATTTTGGATTTCAAATAATTGTAATGAATCAATCATTTTGGAATCCCTAAAATGAGACTTAACAATAGAAGGAAAGATTATGAAACATGTTTTCTGTATATCTGAGATAAACCAAATAGCTCCAATATGTTTTCAGTCGCATAAACATTTTTACACATAAACATAAACATTTACTTCCATTATAACTTGAATTGTTGTAAAATTATTTTAACGAATCTGCTTAGGAACTAGAAATGTCCAAAAAAAATCATTGCTAGGCAATAATCTAGGATTACATACATAATAACCAAATTATGAATAATTTTCAGATTAAGGAGATTTTGAACTTGTTTTTTGCACATAAATGTTTGATTTTGAACAAATGAAACAACAATATGTTTGGTGGGTTACAGGTAACCAAACATTCCATCTTGTGCTGTCTCAGGCGTAACCCAAAATACAATGGTTTTCGATCGCTTGACACCCGTTAAGTGATCAACGTTGGTGATGTGTCAAGAAGGTGAGTGTCAGCAAAATGTGAGCGCAAAATTTCAGCACTATAATTGGCAAGCACTCCCTTGGGTCCACGGACTACCGTTAAAAGTTTTGTTTCCGCTTTACATGGTCTTTGTAATCAGATTATGCTTCCGATAACTTGCATCGTACCTTGCCTTCTCCCACTGTGTCAGTTTACTAATCATGCGTAACAATCATCCTTATCTACGAGTCAATCTATTCTAACTCCTCTGACTTAATAGTAGAATAATAATGAAAGAAAAATATATTTAAGAATAGACAAAACAATTCTAATTAATACAACTACGGATTTATAATAGAGCCTTGACACATTTTAACTGAATCATTACAAATATTTACAACAAGGGTCACTTTGTTAATGGACTAGTTAATATCAACCGTTCGCTCGACCTTGGCTTCCGTGGGCCGAGTATCATCCTCGCGACGAGTTATCTTTGTCGTTACCTGCGATGCTCGACCGAGTACTTTCAGTCGGTTCCGCGGATTCCGGCTGTGGCGTTTTTTATTTTGGCTTGTAGACGCAGTTGGCGGGTGGAGCTCCGCAAGTTCCACCACCATGGGGCGGATCCGTTAGACCACGTCGTGATTTAGCTCCTGCTGGTGCCGTTCCGTCTCCATCCTGCGGACTTGTAACCTGAGGACTCGGATCTCCGCCTGGTCTCCTGCAATTGCAACTGTTACATAAGTTGCATTCGTTTCTGCATTTCGCTGGGGCTGAACCAGGTGCCCTCTAATCTGCCCTCCTTATCAAATAGACCGTAACTGCAAAAATACACTTAGGAGATAAATAACAAAACGTGTTTTCAATTCTGCCAACCAGTTAACCTAAACCAATCATCCATTTATATTTGTTTGCATCTAGGCCTAGTGATGCAGTTTAAAATGCAGTTAGCAAATTCTGACTTAATTGGCTTAATTGGTTAATATTGCAGATACGGTCTATTAGCTAATAATGGTATAGCATACTGGCTATGGATTTACTTAGCAATAAAGCAGTAACTGACAATGAATCACACATTTACACTAAAACTCATTTAATAACAAAACAGAAATACAGAATACACAGAAATACTGCTTGTATAGTTTCAAAACATTATCAAACAAAAGCATAAAAGCTTAAGAAACAGGTAAGAAAGTTCCTGCAAGGTCTGCAATAATTGGCGCTGATGACTATTTATAACTAAGTAATGATTGCACGGAATAATACTGTTAACGAAAAAATACCCAAGTATTATTACCCAAGAATGACTGACTTCAAATCAAGAGTCCTGACGATTGCTACATAACTTTGCCTAAAGTACAATACTGACATACCGTTCTCATAAAATATTACATGAAGTTAAAATGCAACAATGTACAGCACAAAACAAAACGAAAAACGTGGTTCACAGTCTGCACAGCATTCTTGCCTAGCGATAACAGACAACGTTCAAGTATTAAAAAGGCGATAACTGGCATCAACACCCAAATAGAATAGTTGACAATAAACAGCGTCAACTGACAATGTTGAAATGCTAAAAGTGATTTATAGCTAACGACAAGGGTAAAATAAACCAGCTGACAATAAACAATAACAGAACTGCATGCAGTTACCACAAAAATGAAATCCACTGACAAAAGCAAACTATAATAATATAACACAGAAAAATGCATGCAGGAAACAATGTCATTCAGCAACTACCAAGTCGGGAACATTTGCGACAGGTAAATCCTGCCAAAACTTCAGTCGAGTGTTGACCATCAAACCACCAAGTTTGTTGAGTATGTCATCCTTTTTAGCCTGAGGGACACCCCTGGCTTGCGATCTACATGGAGGCTTGGTAACACCACCTTTCAAGCATGCAGCTGTCAAGAAATTCAGCTGTTTATCCTCATCATTAAATGCCGTTTTATAGGCAAGACTCCTGCTGCCGCGAGTTGCAGTCACCATTACCATATCACTCAGGTAAGGTCTCGGAGTGGTACGGTTAATTTTATAAGTAGATGATGCATCTGGCCAGTCAAAGAAATTAGAAATTTGCATTTCCTTCACAGAAGTTTTACTATTTGCGTCCTGAACGCAACAGAGAAAGTCGTTAAAATCATACACTTTTCCAGCCTTTTTCATGCTCTGCTCAACCTGGTGATGAAAGTTATCGGCGCTCATAAACGTGTGGCCTGGTTCAAAAAATTTTAGCTCAATTCTGTGAGCAGAAATTTCCGCACTGTTAACAAGATAAACAAGGTAAGCGAATAAAGTCCAGTTTTTGTTCTGGCTGGCACAGTTGTCCAACCACAATGTAATTTCTTCAGCATCTCGCTGCGTCAAAAAGAATGCATGAAACGCACTTACTAGATCTTCCTTTTTACGGCCTGCGACAGCCTCGTGCCACAACACAGCAACTGACTTAGCAACTGGTTTGTCACCGAGTGGAACAAAACTTTCATTGAACGCAATTATACGCCGAGTGAAAAGTACAGTTTTAAATGATTCCATGCGTGGCAGCATAATGACCTTTTGTAAGTCAGCCGAAAAAAATACATGTTTTGAGTCATCAGTCGTAGGTGTAGTACGGTTAGCTCTATATGCCTGCCTACTATCATCAGCCCTCTTGATGTGAGTTTTCCACTTTGTACACATTTCACAACTTAAATCCAAATTATCTTTGGTGTGGTTATTAGAATGAATGTTGAAACTTTCACAAACTTCACACTCTTCATGGCCTAATTTGGCAAACGAAATATCCATACTTTTAACTTCACTGCGATAAACCTCGTATGAACAATGTATGCCAGGATTTTTCCGCAGGAAATCCCGGTGCATACAACCAACAGTTATGTCAGAGGGCAAGTATCGTTTGTTAGGTGCATGCTCACGACGATAATGTGAAACACATGGACCAAAGGATTCAACATGGGCACGTATTGCAATGCGGTCAAATTTCTTATGAAGGCCAGAACCTCGGCCATCTCGCTTCGGGACAGCAGAGCCTGGACTGAGTGAATGCAATGCTTTCTGCACAACCGAGTCATTGTTCCCAGCAAAACCCAGAGTGGTAAGATAGAACAGTTTGCAAACTGAAACCTCTTCACCCTTATCGTTACGCATGAAGTAATGAAACGTATTAGAACGTTTTGATTCACCTGGTGTCGTTTTGCGATCAACAGAATGGCGCTTGACGCCAGAACAAATAAATAAACGTCTTTCAAACCAGGTTAAGCTCCAAAAATCTGCATTCAGCTTTATGCGCTGAGCCTCATCAATTTTCGAGCAACATTTACGCTTGCAATTATCAGAGCATGGCACACGAATGGCGTGGGTTTCTACCATGTTCTCATGTTGTGCTTTCTTGCGCGATTTCGGAGACATCGTGTGACGTTTTCTCTTGCTCAGTCCGGTTTTTGGTAGAGGTTGAGCATGACCAGGAACACAAGATCCGGTTATTGGAGACATTCTGGTAACAGTATCAGTATTGTCAAAAATGGGTGCTTCGGCAGATTCTGGATTAACTGCAGCATCACCAGCCTCGGGAGTTTCAACGTTCATCAAATCTGACACTGCTATGTCGCAGTAGAAATCATACGATGCAGTGTCATCTGTCAATCAATCAAAAAATCAACAAATAAATTAGTTTGTCTTTAAGTAGGAAATTAATTTATAATCACAGCAGTAAAATGCGCTAAAGATGATTATGCAGCGACTGTGACAGTACCAGTAAATTGTAAGCAATAAAACACTACGATGAAGTATTTAATACCTGCTGATGCCGGCACTTCGCAGTGGACTGCTGAGTGGATATCGCAAGATGGAGTGTCAACTGTGTCAGGTAGTTGAGTTTGTGACGTTGACGGTGCTGCCAAATTACGAACCATGGCAAATTTTCGTGATTCTTTGCTCATTGCACAAGAGTCAAAGTTCAATCATCGGCGTACCTTGCTAGTAGAAGTTTCATTTTCTATGTTAGCCAAATGTCTCTTGTGTTTTTTCTTCGTTTAGCATTCGATGTGGTGTCTTGTGGTCCAGCATTCTCTTTCATTTTTTTCAAGGCTAATTCAAGAATTATTGCTCCTCGCTTCATTTTCACTCTACAATATAACAATTATAGTAATTACGAATCTTCCATGCTACAACACAGGCGACCAGCATATTAATGTACAAGGTTTGGTACCAGATATTGCTGAATTAATATCTTAGAATAGGTCAATCCGACAGGAAATAACGCACAGGCCAAAGTTCCGGTACGGCTACGCCGTGTCCGAATTTCTTTTACGGTTTCTGTAACGTACGTCACTATATCGATAGGCCTAATGAAATGTTCATCAACAGTGCATATAGGCCTACTTCAAACCAGCAAGTGGGAAAAATGAGGATTACACAATAAAATGTTTACCTATGAATATTCGTAAAGTTTATTATATACACAAAACCAAAGAGGAAATGCAATTCTGCGCATGCGCGTAAGCCACCGTATCTGCAGCCACAATTTCCAATACCAACCAATCGAACCGTAACTGCTGTACGGTTTTATTGCTAAGCATACCACCACCATGAGCAGATACGGTCGATGTAAGTAATCAAATTTCTAAGGCCTCGAACTAGATACGGTCTTATCGCTAAGCAGAATGAAGGTTAATTGCAACTGCATACAGTTGACGCCTCTAACTCGATTTTTGTAGTTTTGTCAGTTACGGTCTATTTGATAAGGAGGGCAGTAATTCCCGGTACCGCTCCTTGAATTTTGTGACTGCTTTGGAGTCTCCACTTGACGCTCTGCTTTCTCCCGATCTCCCCGCATTTTGAGAAGAGTTCGATCACTGTAAAACAAAACGATAAGCCATATGCAGGGGCCTCAAGTATTTAATTTATAAATTTACACCGGAGTCTACTGTCAAACGGCACGACTTATTTATGCTGTCAAGGTCTAATTCCCCACTACCTTTACTACACTTCACTCGTCAATTAGCTTCCTTTCACTCTCGTAACAACAGTAATAGAGCAAAACAAAAATATATATTATTCGTTCCGCCTGTTACTTACAAGACGTTAGGATTACAGAAAAAAAAATAAAAAGGAAATAAACACAAAGTGCAATAATGGCTAAGTCTATTTAATAGACTCTATTACAACATTTACGGGCACGAAATAACTAAATGTTCAAGTCCCATTTCGGGTTACAAGATTGAATTTTGGTCGCGTTTGGCAGTTTTCGAGGTCGAACCGAGCAAGCCAGGCATTCAGTTCGGCGAGAAAGGGTGGATCTAAGCGGACCCGAGATTTTTCACCGGGATTCTCCAGAGCACCGAATCGGAGCTCTTGGTTCGTGCGCAGGCCTCTGATTGCGTCCTGGACAGTTAGGAAGGCTTTCCCATTGGGTTCCAAGGCCGGATTTGGAAGGCCCTCTGTTTTGGAATGGCCTGGACGGTTCTCCCACTGGCGAGTTTGGCGCGCACCTGATGATAACCTCGTTCCACGAGTGGATCTTGTACCAGATCCACCCAGTTCTTAGTCTCGTGAGCAATTTGACTGGGGCCGTCCCTGACTCGCCTTGGGTGTTTAAGCTAGGGTCTGCTACCCCTGGGCCTGTTTCGTATTCTCGTTCGGACCTCGAGGAGTTTGGCATTTCCTGAATAAGGTACATCAACTTATAGTTACCAAATCGTTCCATCAAAAATTTAATCAGCCATTGAGTCGGCTCTCGCTTTGCGCCTTCTTAGGTGATTTTCCTCTCGGTGTCCTGATTTTAGGTGATAATTTCCAATTATCCGATTCATCGCTGGTTCGCCTTAACCACTGTTACTAGGGCCAAGCTTGTCAGATGTTTATAGAAAACTCAAAATTCAATCCTGAAATTGCTCCTTTTCCTGCCTCTCTTATTAGGTTAAGTATTAATTCTAGTCAATAACTCTTATTAGTTCCTGTGGTTAACAATCGAATTCGAGCGATTCGTTAATATATTTATTGAAAGGAAAAGTTTTGATGCGTCTTATTCGTTTTTGGAGGCCGAGGAAGCAGATTTAGGATTTCCTCTTCATGACGAAATCTGGTGGCTGAAAGTTCAATTTCTCTCAGATTTGTTCGACAAATTGAATTCTTCAAATATCATCGGAAAATATTATAACATCAACATCAAAACTGAAGTCATTTTATGAAAAGCTGATGTTGTGGAAGAGCAAAATCTCGAAGGGTATCTTTGACTGCTTTCCTTCTGTCATTTAATCACATTCAGAATAAACTTGCTGCTGACATTGTTATCTCACTGACAGGTCTCCATTCGTAATTTCATCATAATTTCCTATCGCTTTCAGTCGTCGATGAATATGGCTGTTGATCAATCCATTTGGGATGCTTGAAACAACAAATCTTTCAACTGAGGAAGAAGAGCTCATCGACTTCAAGAATGACAAATCCCATCAATTAGCATTTCCTGGAAAGAGCTTGGACGAATTTTGGCTCTCTCTTAAAATGTTATCCTTTGACAAGTTCATACACAATTAAAATCCCTCTGCCATTTGCGTTTTCATGGTTTTGTGAATTTGTATTTTCTGCTCTAACTGAAGTCAAACCCAAAAAGAAAGCGACTTCTTAATATCGTCGACGAAATGCGTGCTTACATATTAACATTATAACCTCGATTTTGCCTGATTTGCTCTCGAAAGCAGACTCAGACTTCTCACTAAAAATGTAAAATCCGAACAGGAAAAATAAAACCTTCGGAAAAATATTTTTAACACGTTGGCTGCAACTGTATCACCGGCGATACATTGGTAGACAATAGCACTACCAATAATATAAAATTTACAATAGCACTTGAGCTCTGTAAATATAATGATAAACTATTTCATAGGCTTGCAGCAAATGGTCATTTTTACGGTATTTGGCCTCTCAGGAAGGATAAAAATTTTACGTTAACATGGCCAGCTATTCTGGCGATAATAAATTAATTAGAATCCATTAACAATTGGTACATATTTTTAAGGACTAAATGAAAAAATAAGTTTAACTTTTGCTTTTTATTTCGATATTTCATGCAATTATAAAAAGAGGAAGTAATAAAAAGGTACAAAACTACTGTATTACAGTTTTCACGTATTGATTTTCACCAAAAAATTATTCAAAAAATCGTTATGATATACATAGAATGTAAAACAAAAAATATTATAAAGCCTTTTGGTAACAATAAAGCAAAACCACATTCTATAATAAACTAAACAATTTCTAAGTTCATTATAAATTTAAAAAAAACAGGTAATTTAGCTTCGTGGTGTCCGAAAATCTTTATTTGTTTTCATGAAATATTTGAAAATGTTCTAAACAGAAAAACTGATTGTTGGGGCACACTGAGCATTTAGTACTCACAAGTTTAGCTTTTTTCCTAGCTGCTGCTGGACCTTGCTCTTTAGATAAGTTTGCATAGCAAGTAACGCAACGGAATAGCTTTTTACGATTTAAGGTGGTTTTATCTTCAACTTGGAGAAAAATATGTCTATTGGCAGGATTTTGTTTCCGGGTAGGCCTAGCTACTTGATCTTGATTTGTAGAAGTTAGACTCGAAATTCAGCAATCTGCATTTTATCATTGTTCTCATGTGAATTGTACAGTGTATAAGCATTTACAATGGCAGTATTTAGCAAGACTTCAAAGGCAACTTTATGATACCACCGCACTGTTTTCCTCAGACGACAGAAGTAACTTGCTAACTGGTCAGAAAGATCGATGCCTTGTTTACATTTGTTGTAGCATTTAATGACATTTGGTTTCATTATATATTCACCTTTGCGATTTTTTTGTTTGCTGTTTTCAAAGATCCATCCTCTTTTGTTGATAAGGTTACCACTCTTTTATCCTTCCACACACCAATTACAATGCCATCTTTTTCTATTGTTTTGCATTCTCCTTTTTTCAAATTGTTAGTCCCAGTTTTGGTGCTCCTTTATAGCTTTTTCTTAGTGTTCCTTGTAAATGTGTTTGTTTTTCAAGACATTTGTTAGCAAGTTCAATTGAAGTATAATAGTTATCAACAGTTAGTGTTCTTCCTCGGCCAAGGTATTCTTCTGTCAATTTAATACAAATGGTTGTTGATATGCGTGAATGACCATCCTGCAGGTCAGTTCGTCCATTATAAACATTTAAATCATATGTGTAACCACTAGGATCTGTTAGCTTGAATATCTTTATGCCATACTTGTGCGCCTTCCCTGGAATGTATTGGCGAAATATTAGCCTTCCTCTGAATGCAATCATGGACTCATCAATTACAAGATGTTCACCTGGAATTTTGGAATTTTGGAATTTTTAAAATTTCTTACCGTTTTTTCTAAGAGTCTTTCAACTTTGTAATGTCTTGAATTTCGAGTAGGTGTTTCATTGTTTTCAAAATGAATGTAGCGTAGTAAAAGTTGGAACCTATTTTGAGACATGACACTTGGGAAAAAATCATTCTTGAAAATCGCATTATTGCTCCAATAATCAGAAATTTTTGGTTTTTTACCAATACCCATTGCTAATACCAAACCAATGAATTTTTTAATTTCCTCTTTATGTGTGTCTTTCCATCTTTTTAGTCTGCATCCTTTGCTCCTTCGAACGGCAGCCATCGTTTGGATGACATTACGATTTGTCGCTTCTATAATTAGCTGAAAAATTTCATATGTTAGAAACAAATAATATTATTCTGAAGGGCTCTTGTCATGCTACAAAAACATGCAATTTTTTTGTGGAGGTGCTACAAAATTTATTAGGGAGTTTCTATCTGCTGGCGCTTTCCAATCCACGTCAAATGAGATGGATGACAATGGCCGGGAAATATTGACATTACTATCAGATTCATCACTGGATGCAGTACTAACGCTGGAGGAAGACTAACTACTTGAAGGTGAATAATATTCTTCACTATCACCATCAAAATGTAATTCAGATTGTTCACTTGCATCAGAATCATAATTCGTTTGACGATTTCCATAAAACATATTAGGCTGTATTGAACTCATTTTGAAATGCAAATTCAATTTGAAATTCAGATACATTATAATTTATAACTTTATAGACTATGTATAAAAATTCTGAAAATGAAAGAAGATAGATCGACATATAGCAAATAGGCTATAGCAAAAAAAATAGTGATCACCAGTGATACATTGGCCCATTGAATATAATTTATTCACCATATGCCATTGTATCATGGGTGATCACTTACAATAAAATAATAGAGAGAGACATCCACTCACCCCCGCACCTAATTAGACACTGATACATTTTCGTTTTCCCGTCATTATTGAAAAAAACAGTTGGTAACTCAGACACGCCATAATTGTTATGAAGAACCTGCGATGGGCAGCCAACGTGTTAACAAAAATATATCGAATTTTTAAAAACTTTAAATGGAAAATAAAAAGAAACTGAAAAATATTTTTATTGTATGGAACGAGAGGGAGTGCCGCGAAAAATTTCAGATAAGCTCAATGTGCCATAAGCTAAAAAAAGTTTGAGAATCACTGCCTTATATACTATTCTGTTGACAGATTCAACCAATTAGAATCGATCATATGTATTTTTGATCGTTTTTATTGTAATTTAAATTTCAAATTCCAATCAATTTGATTGGCTAATTTCATTTTTTGTTTAAATTCTTTGTTTTATTGTTAAATTATAAAGCTCAATTATAAAATTATTTGCAATAAAGATAAAGTTCCGAACAAATAAAGATAAGTATTAGATGTCTAATTTCTTGAATTAATAACATCCATAATATTTCAAAACAAAAGAAATATATATATTTTAAACACAACACAAAATCTGTCTTAATTAAACAATCTCTGTTTTTAGCTTTGAGGATATTTTCACACGCATGAGTTAATAATTAAATAAGGAATATTCATTCAATAAATATTTTATATTTTAATTTTCAATCATTCTTGAATATATTTAATTTACCGCCAAACCAATTAATAACTTCGATATTTATATTTAATTTATTATTTTAATTTATAATTTTATTCAGGGCCCTAGGGCAAGGCGAACAATGGCAACCGCCTTGGGCTCCGCGTTTTGACTTAACATTATTTTTATTGTATAAAAAAACCGAAAATTTCACTTTTTTGTATAAAAAAACTGAACCATCTGAAAACACCTACAAAAAATTTCAAACGAATTGAAACTATAAAATCTGACTTTGTTTTATCTTTTTAACAGCTCTAGAAACCAAAAAAAGTTTTTTGCTTCAGTAGCATAATAGGCCTTCAGTATGGTCCAATGGCAATTTATGGCACATAATAGAAAATGTAAACTTTACATTAATTAACTTTATTTAGCTTTAAATAAGAATTGTTCAAATGATTTAAATAAGAATTGCTATTTGAATTTAAAAATTTCCATTAATTGATTTTTTAGTTGAGCGGATATACCACCAAAACGAGATCGCGATTTTGGCAGAAAATATAAGTGGCAATGAAAAGAAAAAACAAAAAGCAACACAAGAAAGCCAAATTAAGGAATTAACACAATCTCAATAAATTTCTTGTACAACACATCAAAGTTCGTCAACTTCTGAAGAATACAAAGATGCAGCAACTTATGAAAATAACACAGAGTCAAGTATCGATACTTCTGATGTTGGAATAATTGATACTTCTCAGATTACAGGGACACAAATATCTGCAAATGCAAATAAAGAAACAGAAAAGTTGGTTGGTTTGATAAATGATAATGATGATTTTAGTGATCCAACTTAAGAACTTCAATTTAATTGTTTCAAATGTTTTTTGATATGACATATTGTTCCAGTTTAATTACATCAGCAAAGAATTACAAAAGATTTCTGTCGATCTACCAACTGCAATTGACAGCATGAAACATACTTATAAATAGTTGAAATCTTACAGAGATGGCGGTTTTGAAACAGCAATATCAATTGCAAAAGAAATTGCCAAGGACTTAGAAGTTGAACCAATTTTTAAAGAGACGAGAGTGCAAAAAAGAAAAAAACAATTTACATATGAAGTAGAAGATGAAGGATTTGTAAATCCATAAGAAAAGTTTCGCAATGATTTTTTAACCAGATTGTTGATGCTGCGATCATGTCGATTTGAACAACTACGAATGCATCATAACTCGTTTGGATTTCTTTATAAATTTGATCAAAATGATCTACTGAATTGCAGTATGAATCTGGAGAAAAGGCTCACAGGCTGCGAAAATAATGATCTTGATGGTTTCATGCTTGCTGAAAATTTGCAATCATTGAGTTCCATAATTCCTGCAGCCACCTACAACGATCCTGTTAAGATTTTGCAGTTATAGTGACTTTCCTAACACACACACATTGCACTTCGAATACTTCTAACTATTCCTGTCACTGTTGGTTCCGGAGAAAAGAGCTTTTCGAAACTTAAACTTATTAAAACCTATATGCGATCAACAATGATTCAAGATCGGCTCAGTAACTTGGCTATTTTGTCAATTGAGAATAATGTTGCTAAGGATCTTGACAATAATGAACTTATTACAGATTTTGCAGTCGCCAAAGCTCGCAAGATTTGCTTGTAAGTTGTATAAACAAGGTGGAAGTAGAAGATACAACCAAACCAACGCTATAGTGTATATAGTTTATAATGTAGAGTTATATATGAACTGTCAAACAAAAACAAAGCATTTTAATTATTATTTTTTTTTGAGTTTTTGATCTTCAGTTAAATGAATAAAACTGTAATTATTGATCTGTCGATGTTGTTATAGATTAAAAATTTAAGTAATTTAATTTTTTATTTCACATTATTTTAATATATGTAGAAATGCTATTTTTTGAATAGGTCTCGCTCCTCGTCTGCTGCCTCGGGAATGGGCCCCGCTTATCGTTTGCTGCTTTAGGCCCCGCATGCCCTAGGGCCGGCCCTGATTTTATTATCTACTTTTATTATATTATTTAAATATATTTAAAACTGGAAATTAAATACTAATTATATTTAATTACTTTCACAATAAGTTAAAGGTCAATAAATCATATATAAGATATTGTTCAACCGAGAGGAATTGATAATTGATTTGCTGGAGAATTGCCCTTCTTTTATCGTCGCTCCTGTGCATATACGTTCACCTATAGTTCCTGGTCCAGTTCTGTAGTATGTAGGGTGAATGTGGTAATGGGTAAATATTTATTATTCGTTGTTTTCTTTACTTTTGTTTTAATTGGTGTGTATAATTATTTTAAATAACCTTTTACTTTTTAGTGCTGTGTGCTGTAGTCTCAGCTAATCATTTACCTTCCCCTATTTAATTACTATTATTTTTTAAAAAACATTTTAAAAGTTGTCATATAACTAACTAAAATCGAGGCTTCTTTTCATGTGATATTTTTTTGAAAATTGGTTTTTATTATAAGTTTTATTATAAGTCTTAAACAAAGAATCAAATTTTTTCTTCTGATTGCAATTATAAATATCATTTAAATTTGAATGTTGCGATTCATAATGTCTTTTTATGTTATATTCCTTCAAAACCGTTATTTTTGTAAACAAACTAAGTACTATACTTTTTAATGACAAATGGATGGAAATACTTATTTTGTAACAGAAAAACGATAACAAAGACTCTTTCGCCATCCACTCTACGTTTCTTACTCATAATAGTAATATTTAGAATTTATATATAAAATCAATCAATGAAATTAAATGTTAGAAAAATTCAATTTTTTACGTCTTGCATACTCGTAAGTCAGATGGAATGAGGGGTCAGCCTCTCTTATTCTAACATTTAATTAATTCTAAAATTTTTTCGAACCTATCAACTTTATTGTTAAAGTTCCAGCAAATTTCTTTTAAAAATCTGTCTTTTATTGGTAATAATTCCTTTTCTCTTTTTAATTTCATATGTAATGTTATTATTGAAAGATTCAACGAATTTAATATATTCTCCATTATTTTTATTCACAAATTTATATTTATGACAAACAGTATTATGAATGAATCCTTTTCTTGCTAAAGAAGAATAGCTTTTATGTTCATCCGTATAAATTCTTGTGCCTGATAAAACATTTCCACAAATAATTGGTAATATTGTTGTGGCCTTTTTATTATGAATTATTTTAGCAAATGCTCAGCTGATTTTATCATTGCATTCAACAATAACTAGGGCATCTGTTTTAATTTCAGTTGAACGACACCCGTGGCTCTTACATTTGTAATTGAGCATGGTTTCGCCCACCTGAACAAAAGCCTCCAAGCCTCCAAATTTGTCATTTGCAAAATTTTGTAAAAGTAACAAGTCAATTATTTTGTTAACTACTCTACTAACAACAGAAATATCACAATTCATATACTGGCTAATTGAACAATTTTGTTGTTCAGTAATATACCTAATTAAAATTTTTAAAATAGTTTTAAAATTACTTTTAATACCAAAAGAGTTACTGCCTATACGAATAGATTTTCTTTTCTGATATGCAATACATTTTGAATTTGAACAGCACCAACAAAATCCATCAACTGTAATGAATGTCTCAAAACCATATATTCATTGCAATCAGAACATTTTTCTTATTTTAATTAAATCTCTTATCATTAGAAAACTAATAACTTCTTCCTAAGTCTGTAATGAATTTCTCTTCAAATTCTTCAAAATTCATAGAAGGGTTAATTTGAAAATCCGATTTTGAAATGATTTTTTTAAAGAATAACCTATTTATTTATAATAAAAAAATGTGATCCGAATAATTCACATTTTACATTTCTCTGCCAGCCAAGTCGTATATAATTGTCTTGGTTATGAATACCACTAACGACCGACGATCCGATTCAACGAGTTAATAGTAACTGATTTGAATTGTTTATTATAGTCGCAGATCATCAACCAACTGACTACAGAAAATTTCGACCCACGCTACTACCCAACTATATGAATTATGAAACCATACCAAAATACTATTACTCCACAAATCTCTACTGATCCAGCGATAAATGCGTGGCACATTACCACTTGTTTCTTGAATGTCAGAGTTCATAAAATAATGCATAAATTCTATTCTTAAGATTAAGTTTTCGACTATTTCATCTAGTATGAAGAAAATTATTCATCAAAATATTTCGTCAATGGCAAATCGAATATTATTTATTTGGCTCAATTTCCATGTGCTGTAACCGGTTCAAATAAAACCACTGTTGGGCTAAGAATTAAGGAAAAAGTAAAATAATCTAAATAATAAAATAGGTAAATAGAAAAGAAGACAACAGCGAACAACCAAAAATATTATTATAAATAAATAAATGAATTATTACTAGTCAATATATTGGATGTATATTAAAAATAATTAAATTATTACTAAGTAGTCAATATAATGTCTTTTTTTCATAAATAATACATAAATAAATTCTCTATTGAAATAAAATTTCGGTTATTGTCATGAATAATGATAATAACCGAGTTTTCGGTTAATGTCACATATGTGGATATTAAGCGAGTTTCGGTTATTATCACGACCCGCTTAATATCATGATTTTTTTTGGAACCGTAAGCATGATATTAAGCGGGTTCGCCTGTAATATCAAAAACAACATATAAACACATTAATAAAACAAAATATAAGAACAAAAACGTAAAAATTTAAATAAAAATAGAATAATAATAAAAAATTTTAAAGCATTAAAGACAGATAGAAAGGCATCAAAAGAAACAGGAAAACCACCAAATGAATTAAGAATAAAAAAAATTTATAAAATAATAAAGAATAAAACAGAAAAAGACATAAGCAAAAACACATTTATAAATAAAATAAATAAAAAGTAGACCTTCTGATTGGTCCAAATAATTTGTAAAATATCTATGAGATTTTCAATGTTAATCTTAACGGAAAATAGGTATATAATTAGCGAATAAATCACTCGAAGATCACAAATCATCCTTCGAAGCTTGAAAACTATTTAACTCAGAACTATTGTTAAGATCTTGGAAAGGAAAATCTATTTGATACTAGCATATTAAGATACTTTATTGCTATATACAGCTATTAGTTTATAACATTTCTCATTTTCGAGATAGTGTATATGTCATATATCATACGTTGGGTAATAAAGTTACCTACAAAATCATAGGAAGAAGAGCTGTATCTTTTTTTCATGTTCCTTTTTCTATGAAACCTTCGTGTTATTATATTAATAATAACTTTAGTGTACAAATCCTGTCGTTGTTTGCTATCTAGGGGAAGTTACCAATCATGACTCAGGCGAAGAAGCTAAGCTTTCAGATGGTATTATCGCTAGGGGTGCTAACGTAACTGGGGTAACGTCTAGAATTTCAAGCACGACTGTTTCAGAAAACTGTCTGTTTACCCGCGTGTGTGAGACGCGTTGGTACTGTATACCTCGGCGGAATGGATGAGTAAAGGTGAGGCGGCTACTCGACTCACACGCCCCTTAACGATCAGGACTGCCGTTGGAAGGATTTACGTCGATGGTGATTATCCGACGTCCAAATCGGTGAAATACTACGTCCATGCATGTTGCTCTACAAGGATTGAGAATCAAAGTCCAATATATATCCATTCTATGCTACTTTCGCTTACGCTATTATGTCAGAACGACTCAAGAACCTCTAAGTCGTTTGTTGTCAACGAAGTGATAAAACAATTCACTTACGACTATCTAAACTCTCAACTCATAGATTTTATCCTTGTACTACAATAATTAAGACCAAGTGAATTTATAAAAACCAATACGTTTAAATGAGACATTTATTTACTTTAAATACACTATGAAGATTACACAGTAAATAGTTTACCAGCTAGAAAATCCCGCCAAGACGAAAATCGTGGTCATCCAAATCGGCATTTAAAAAATTCGCAAGGACAGGGTCCTGTGTAACGGCGGTTTGAGAAGCAGTGGTTGGTGGTGAAGGAAACAAAGCGGCGGTGGCCATCTTTGTGTACGATTGACGGTGGGAGGGACTGTTGGCGCTGTTTGGGTGACCGGCGTTGTTGTCGTGATAGACGCTAGTTGAGTGAGGGGAGTTTGAGGGGTGAAGACTGGTTCCTCGAGGCTATGGCCTTCAGGTAAATGATGGCTGTCGATAACGTCCAGCTCCGCCGAGGCTGTGGACTAGGGGATTCGTGCTTCGAGTTTCTTCGCGGTGTACATTTTTGACAAGAGTTCGTGTTGTCTTCGGATCACGAGTCGCTGGGACCGACTCTCGGTGACGATCTCCTCACTGGCTTTATCAAGCCGGAAAATGCGTTGATATAGCTCGTGGGTTTTCTCAGGAGCGTGCCATGTGGCCTCGACTTGATTTAGTCTCTTCTTTTTCCGGCTTAGTTGCTCCCGCAATTTACGTATTTCTTCCACCAGTCATAGCTCTTTAGGAGAAAGAGGTTCTATTGACGCACTCGTTTTTGCCATATCTTAAAAAATACCAAGTCAATGGATTCTAGTTGGGTTATTGAGTGAATTTATAGTTTTTGAGGGGATGGTTCGTATTCTGTCGAATTTCGACGAGGACACTAACTAATAAATGTGATTAGTAGGCTTTGCACCCAAGAATGAGTCAATTGAATGGGATTCAAATGACGTCTTAAACCTCAAATACTTGCACTACAGGAACCCTTAAATTTAATTAACTGAGAATTTAACTTTAATTCATTGAAAATTAAATTAATTAGATTTCTACGGTCCTAACAACCGAGCTAGGGAAACCTTAAACTAAATTAATACAACTGTTAGACCTTAATTTGCTAAATTAGATTAAATTAACTAAGTTGTTAGATATAATTTTTGATCGATGGGAATATTCGGTATTAACTGGTAGCCGGAAAATGGTATGTAAATTTAACTCTCGATATCTGTAGAGGTCAAGTACAGGATAAATAGGGGTTTGCTGTCGGTGTGTATCGGTTAGAATATTCAGAAATGATTTGGCGAGAGTATTACTTAAGAAACTGATCAGACAGTCTATTCAGATGAAATTTGAAACATGCCATTAATGACTAATGGAATGGAATCAATAGCAAACTTAATTTGTATTGCTGAGTTATATACGTTCTACTCTAAAAAGGGGGAATTTTTAAGTTTAAGGGAAGATAAAACATTTAGTTATAGTCGATAATTATCGCTAAATTTTCATGTCGATTCATAAGGTAAACAATTTAGTTAGAATCGGTCATTGTGAACGTAGACAGGTGGATGCGATTTTGTAAGCGATCACCATCTCACGGCTACAGGAATTATAGACGTATGAAACGTAAGATAAAAAAATAGAAAGATGACTGGTTCCTAATAGGATCATTGTGTGGTCATTGTATTATCGACGGCAATTCTTCAATATGTTAACTATCTATCGGTTTCTGAAAGTGAAAGCTGTCATGTTTAGTATGTCTGGATGGTTGAACTTAAATACGAAAGGTGATTAAAAGAGGTATTGTTTGTGTTTTCCTAAGTGTTTCTATAAATTCTCAATGCTGCGGCCTATCATCATTCCGAAACGTTATAACTTGATCGCAATTATAACAATTTCCAGTAGGGTGGAGTGAAAATTTTTTTTTCTTAATATCTTGTTTGGATAGCTATAAAAACTTGGTAACACATGCAATTAGTAATGTGGCAAACAATTAGACAATTTAAAGTATATCTTGAGGTTCCACAATTGACCTAAAGTATAGGCATATTTCGATAAAAAAGCAATAATCTTTAAAAAAAACATTTTTTTATAAGTAACATATTTATGTTATGGTTTAACTTTTTAACAGTCTGTACATAACATTACATCGCAAGCAACAGATTTTCTGGATGACTAAAGAATGCGTTGCGTTGAATTACCGGGTCAACAACTTTCTTCAGCTCGTCTGTGAGGTAGCGTGATTTCAGTATCGTACTGTGGACATGTCGAGTGCCGTCCAAATACCAACACTTACAGCAGTACACAAATCGAACAGGTATTTCTGATCTGTACTTAAATCGTCGGAATTTGCACTTGACGGTAGAACACAGTTTATCGGCATGTAGTCAACGATGGGAAGCTTCTCACAATTCAACAATGACTTTCCAATGGGACCAGAAAATCCTTTTGGACCATTGGTAGGTCCATCAAGATACTGAAACAAATGTCTTAACGGTAATTCGTTTGCATGCAACTGACATACGAACCACTGTAGCGGTCTGTGTAACGTCACTTCAAGTAATCGAATGATGCCTCCTCGAATGCCCGTATTAGTGGCTGTCCCATCACAACCTATTGCTTTTATGCCACTCGTGTCAACATTTCTTTTATTCAAATATGCAATCAACTCAGCCGTGATAACTTTGCTTGACCCTGCAGTTGGTGTAATGTGACCGAAATATGTAGCTCCTGGTTCGGCTATAATCGATATATGTTCTTCAGTTATTATTTTCCGATGAAATTTACCATCGCATTCTTTAATTTGGGTCATTGTATTGTCTTTTCTGCCGTCAAAATATAACTCAGTGATTGTGTTACGGACTTCGGCACATAATGCGCCACGCTTATTACAACGTTCTCGACGCACTTTACTTCTGTCAATCACTTTAGAAACATCATGTTCGTGGATTATTCCAACATCTTGAAGAACAGCACTGGCGATTCCTGCTGCCGCCCTGTCGGATACGCCATGTCGATCACACGCTAAAGCCAACGACGGTAGCTTAACTCTCATCTGCTTGTCATTCAATTTTCGCTGTTGTTTAATTTGGCTTATACAATCGTCATCAGAGTCATCATCGCCGGTATCCATTTCCTCTTCCATTCCAGAAATCTCGTCACAGACATCCGACTGTTTATCACCGATGTCATCAATGGCAGATTTGGTACACATCTGCCTCTGTGTCGACTCTTTACGGATATACCGCTTTTGTAATCTACTGGATTCAACCTCATCAACTCCAGCTATGATCATACTGCGTGAACCCCGCTGATCTTCTAGAAAGTCACGTTCAATTGTGGGTATCTTTCTTGACTTCTCACAGTGACACTGAGACATACAAGAGCACTTGCAGGAGCAAATGTCAAAGAGTTTAATCGATTCATCTTTAAACTGCGATATTTTCTCTCTGTATGGTTCTGAGTCCTTCCTAGATTTATACGGCTTCAGCAATTTCATGAACGTCTTGTGGTACACGTTCAACATTTCATGAACACGGCGGTGGCTTACATGTGGTATGGAAGCTTTGTCCCATATTTGTTCTACTTTCATTGACACTGTTTCTGCCACGTTGCGATGTGAAGGATCTTTATTGTTCAATTCGCATTTCAGTCTCTGCTTTGTCAGGTTGTAGAATTTCATAACATCTGCATAAGTCGGTAGTTGATTGTCGGGCATCTCGGATGGACCACCAAAGATGACACAAGACACTTTCTTTCTGGTTACAGCCATTGCAACTCTAAAAAGGAAAACCAGAGGCATTTTAAATCCATATTATTTAAATGCCATCAATGACTTCAATAATATGCTATAATATTACCTCTTATAATGAAGTATCGTAGTGGAGTAATTATTTATCACTAACAATACTACATACAGCGATTCAAAAAAAATACAATGTTATGCAATATGTATGCAATAATCCGTCTGAATTGACTCTAGAAACAGGAAGTGCAGCGTGTGAATGCGTAGAAAAGTGAACTAATAATGATCTTTTAGTTAACAGTAAGTAACGATAACGTATTAGTGGAAGCAAAAAGTTGCCAATTCCTTGTAATGAAAAGAACACCGGATAGCAAATACATTATCGTTTTCTTATCAATGGTTACATTTTAAAGTTGGTTGTGGAACCTCAAGACATTATTTAAATTATTGTTTTTCTTTACAGAGTACTTCATTTGACCTCATAGCAAGTTTTTATAACTATCCAAAGTCTACTAAGTCAAAAAATTTTTTTTCGGTCATTTTCACTCCACCCTAATTTCCAGTTCTTTATCCTATTGAGTCCTCCGAAACAGATTTATCTTACCTAAGTTAGATAAAAAAATGTAGCGCCTTACAATTTTAGCTTTTCCTACCACTCATGTGAACGGAAAATGTCCTAGCGAGGTCATACATCGGGTTTCCTCCACCTGGTCGACCTGACGGTCATCCAGGTTTTCTACCCGCACGGGTTATACATTCTTACTGGTTGGGCCTCTTTTAGCTTAACATATATTTTAACACATTTTAGATTAATATACGGTTAAGAAATTTTATTTAATAAATTAATTGATATGATAATCGCACAATACAAAAACATGTGGTACTAGACAACTAAAAATAAAAAGTTGTTCATACAAATTGTCATAAAAGCAAAAATCAAATTTTAGCCTGGTATTGATTTTAGGGATATAATTTTTGAATGGCTGTTTGTCGTATATCACATGTTTTTTTGGCCGTTGGATCAGCTTATTTATACTTTTCTCTGACTAATCAGTTGAAAGCACGATCTCATTAGCTGATGGCCGACTTTTTTATAATTTTATTTGATTCGATTAATATTTTCATTTTCTAATTCATTAATTTGTCACTTTCCAATACATTCATTATTTCATGCTTCAATTCCTTATTTTCATTTTTCAATACTTTCATATTTTGATTCATCCTTATCCCTTAAAATTAATATTAGTAAGACAAATGAAACTCTTACTCCTTGTTATATTATTTAAAATCAGAATTAATATAATTAATTAGCATCTTTTGATAAGTTTCTTCAGTTTTCTGATTCTGGTATTTTATTAAGTTTCTTTTATGTATATTATTTAATTTACATAATCAATTATTTAAAATTTAATGGTTCAAAATCTAGAAACAGACTTTGGATGAAGGAAATTGAAATGCATCAAAAACCACTTCTTTCTTTGATTTGGATTCGTGTTCACTAATTTTTAATATTAAAATGTATTATATTTTACTCTACTCAAAAACAATTTTAAATTTTAAATTTGAATTGCATATTAACACATATTATAAAATTTTTATTACGCAAATACCTGTTTAACGAGACAGCTTGGATGATACACTTTAATATTATCCTATGACCGTCTTGCAAGATGTACGCCCAGTCAACAACTCCCATATATCTCATAGTTGCATATAACTGAGAGTTTTTGAACTATTTGAACATCACTTTGTCGGAAAGGCACACCATTATTTTAATGAATCTCGGATTTACATTTGGGCTTCCTGCTCCTCTGCTTCGACCTCAGCCTCTAATTGGCTGTTTTGCTTGACCTTGACGTTGTAATTCTTGTCGTTGTTCTCTAATTTCTGTTGATGCTCAAAATGATAAAATGAAGAAATTAAGGTAACATCCCTCTTATCTCTCCAAGTTATCGCTAATAGTTTGTCATTATTATTATAAGATATCAAATATTCTGGATGTTTCATCTTCAATCTACAGTATTGTTAGGGTTGGGTTTGGGCTCGTTTGGGGCTTACCGAGACGTCTCAATAATAATAATACAAATAGTATAAAATAATTACTATACATAGATCATAACTAAAATTAGCAAGTGGATACGGATAAATTAATATAAATAGTAATAAATACTAATAAATATAAATAGTAATAAATAAACTCTAATAAATAAAAATAGTAATTTTTAATTTATTTTTAATTTCGAAAATTAACTATAAGAGGGATTAATTTTACCAGAAAAAGAACAACAATAACAAAAGCTTAAAGAATAAGAGAATTAGTAACAGCTGGAGAGTAATTCAAGAGGCAGATTGGAATTATATTTTGTATATTTAAAGGTATAGGCAGTAAAGAAAATTATTTTGGAAAATTTGGAAAATTTGTCATGCCGATTTAAAACAGCATTAAAAAGGTATTGCTGATCGTATTGCGAAAATTGTTGATTACCCACACTTCGAAAACAGAAATTGGTTATCAAGTAATTTATAGACCAATTGTAAAAGTTTAGCAAGGGTTGCATTTTGATTCGGGTAATCATAAATTTTCTAGGGGAACTCTTTTGCTTACGTAATCTTCATAAATAACAGAGGGAAAGCATCTAAGAAAACGTTACTACAATTTCCTGGGTAGCAATCGATTGCGCTAAATTTCGGGAATTCCTCGTCTTTTTCCTTTCATTGTTGAGCGGTGCTGTTAATCAATTAGGATCCTGCATTCGCCGTCTTTGAAATACATGAGGACGGTTAGTATATCTTTTCTTAGTAGCTACAAGTTTTTGGAAATTGAATCTTTTTATTTTTATTACTTTGTAAATCATATTTGTACTTTATTTTATAAATAAATATCATTATCGAAACGAGTGTTGCGTTTTTATTTGTGAACACAGATCTTTGGAGTCAGATCAAGACAGCCTGTGTTAATCGTATATATAATTCGTATACCCACTTACGAACCTAACAGTATTGCTAATTCAGAAAGTCTTTTCTGTGACATTGTAGATTGTAGATAATTTTCAAATAATTTTAGTTTTGTAGCGTATTTAATATTTGAGGGCCTAACCAAATAAACTATTACCTTTTGCAAAAAATATACAAAACAATTATATACAAATTATATATTATATTATATTATATTATTATATATACACACTAGCATCAATACCCGACTGACCTCGCAGTTTTAATCTTGTTATTTACATAATGTATACATTGTAAAAAAAATTTGTAAAAGTGTTGCTATTCTAATTAAACGTCAAAGTTATTGTTTATCATTTGTCTTATTGTTTAAATTATGTCAGCTATATTTTCAATATTTTTAATTTTTAAATTTTTAAAGAAGATTATTTAGATGCTTAACAACAGTTAATTTAATAAAATTAAGATGTAGAAGTTATTTTTTAAATAATTTAGAAATAAAAATTATTTGCTGTCATCTAATCAAATTTGTATAAGAGGAAAAGGTGGCAACCAAACAAAAATAAGAGTTAAGAATATCTTCTTTTTTGATTTGAAATATATCATAAATAAACTATTGATAAATTGTAAAAAGATTATAAATTATAGTCTACGTGATAAATATATAAGATTACATAAAGTGACTAACAAACATTCAATATATATATATATATTCTAATAAAATGTTTTGCACCATGAATAGGTTACAATCACTTATATCCCTAAAGTATTTTTCATAAAATATAGTCTATTTGTGAGGCGAATGCTCGCTGGCTCCTGACTACCTCCATACTTTTTATAAATTAAATTTTAAATTTTGATCATCTTTGTCTAGTATTTATTATTTATCATGAATAATTTTATTTACTTTTCTACATGTTTAATTACATTAATTTAATTACAAATTCTTTGTAGTATATTTATTCTGTTTTTCCAAAATAATACATGGTTTATTTTAATTTTTTTTAAACTGACAGCTTATTTTCGAGAAAAGTCTCATTTTCGAAAACAAATCATTACTATTTTTTACTATGAGGAAACGCGAGTATTTTTTACGTCAATCGATTTCTGAACTATTATGAAATAGTTAATGAATATTTTGTATGACAATTAAAATTTCATCAGAACTATTGAAACATGTATTTTTATTTGTAAATAACTAAAATAACTTCCAAAACAAAATATCAAAAAAAGATTGAAGTATAAATATTTAATAAATTTTTGATAAAAATTATTTTAGTATTTATAAAACATATGGGATATGCCTCAGTCTTCAATTAAAAAGACGATCATCAACAAAAATGTTAACAATTAACGATGGTTTCTATAAGTTGCTCAAAGTATAAAAGTTCAAAAAAATTTATTCTATTGCGCCTTATTGTCCCCATTCATATATTCTAATCCTAACCTACTTTTGAATAGTAAATTAATTAAATTAACGATTTTTTGTTTCTTTGCCGTTCACATTCTTATACACTTTTCCACAAATTTATTTGTATTATTTTCAAACTTATTATGGAACATATTTCTGGTCAAGTATTTAAATTTGATTTTTCTCTTATTTTATTTTTAATTCAAATTTCGTTGTAATTAACTCAACTATGGTAAAAAATTCGAAAATTTTCGATATTTAATAAAATGTCAATAAATGAATAAAAAATGTCAGCCACAAGTTTAATATTTTTTATAACTAGTTATCAATAAATATCTGGTTTTAAATAATTCACTAGTTACCAAATTAGTAATAAATTAGTGAAAGTGTTGTATCCATTTGAAAAATAACAGGGCAGAAATACCATGTTATATTGAAAACATTGGTCTAAAGTCGCAAACTGAATGAGAATCTTGTCAATTTTGACAATAATGTCTATCAAAATCCAATTTTAAAACCAAAATATATTATTTATGAATAAAATAATTTTATTTTTTCTTTATAAATTCCGAATAAAATTCAATCGTAACATTTGGAAGCATTTCTGATTTAAATGATTCTTTAATCTTTTTGTTGTTTATCAAAGGTTTGAATTTGTAAGGCACACTATTAAATGTCACATTCTTTTTTGTTGGTTTTTTAAATTCCCTGTTGACAACCTCATTTATTCTGTCAATGCTGATGTTCCCAACGAACTTACCTGCTTTCTTTGAATTTCTCTTGCGGTCTTGAACAATTTGTTTTTCACTTGTCTCTTGTTTGTTGAAATTGAATGAAGATTGACAGTCTTTTAAATTATCGATATTATTCAAAATTGGAATTGAATGTGATATAGATTTGTTATCTTGGTAGGCGTTTTGAAGAGCTTCTAAGACAACTTTGTAATATTTAGGGGTTTACTAGGGCTCCAATTAGCTTAGTACCGTCATGCAGTTCAATTCGGCTAATTTGACACTTAGAACAAGATTACATAATATTTTAAAAGCAGAAAAAACGGCGCCTGTTATCATATAATTGATTTTCGACCTTTTGCCATAGGTACAAAACGGCTTTGGACAGTTATTATTACAAATTACATGAACACATTTATTCTTGCTTTCGTTGTGTAAATATTCCCAATCTTTCTGAATAGCTTCTGGTTTACAATTTTTCCAATTTAACTTCAAGGAATCTTTATCCGTTACCTTTTCTGGAAAATTTGGAGTAATTAGCAAATACTCATTAGGAGATTTGTATTCGGCTAGAGCAAACAGAAGATGTTTAAAGTTTTCGGTTACATAAAATTTATTTTCACTGTGACTTTTGTATTTTTCCAGAATGGCATTCCAAGAAACTCCTGTGTTGATGTTTTTTATTTTATGGAGTTTGATTACCTCATCCTCATTTTCGGACAGTTGGTTGAATATGGTCGTCTGCTCGATATAAATATGATCATTTTCATTTATTATGTCTCGAATTCCATGGTCAAGTTATTCCTAGATTTTTCCAAATTTACTTCATAATCTATTATGTCTAAAAAGTACTGAAAAAGTCCATTCTGAATGTCAATTTCCATTCCTAATAATCTGTTTAAAAATTTTGTAACATTGATAGACTTCGGTTTATTGAGTCCCAATTTTGATAATGCCTCAAATGATTTTTCTCGAAATATCTTTGAATCGTTTCCAAAAATCTCGATAATTGTTTGGGAAATGGGACAATTGGTGTTTCAGTACTATTGATTGCATGAATAAGTATAGAGACTGATCTTAAGCCAACCTCATTATCAAAGTTAAATTGCGCAAAGTCTCGATTATCGGCGCATCTTCTATCTCCATGCGTTAAAGCACCTAGAGATTCTAATCTTTTAGCAATGGTAGCAGCGAATCTTCTCTCCCCAGCTAAATCCGAAATTAAGAATACATAATGTGGAGAATTAAGTTGATTAGATCTATTGTGTACGGCCAAATTGTTGAATGGCTTTATCAGCTGACCATGGAAGTTCAAGAGTAACTGTGTAATCTTTGTCTTCGAGTTATAAATCTTTTATCCGAATGAATGAGAAATTCCGGTACTTGCTGCATCTGAAATAATCGCAAACAATTTATCTCCTCTATTGAATCGGTCTTTTCTAAAAAGATTTACATTTCTAATCCTATTTCTTGTTCTTTTCTCGTTTGAAATGATCCACTTCCATTGGTATGAACCATTCTGCCTTTTCTTCAGTCATTTCTGAAACGTGATTTGGTCCTCCAAGATCATTTATTAATTGATCTAAAGCGTGTTAATGGAAAAAATTCGTCGAGTTCTTCAATTTTTTCAGCATTCTTTGTCGAATATGATCATCCAATGACGATTCAATTTCAGAAATATTTATGATTTGCGAATTTGTATGAGTAATGTTCCAGAAAGAATCATCGTTAAAACTTTCTGAACATGGCCCATGAAAAAAAGGAATGCTTTGAATTCTGGAATCATTACCAAACAGTGCAATTTCAGATTCATTCCGTTTTGGTGTCTTCATGTTTTTACGACTAACAATTAAAAGGTTTTATTTTATGTTTTTCTTTAGTTTTTTTGCAAATATATTATACTAGGATAGTGATTTTCTATTAGATTTTTGATAACTCCTTTAGCACTTGATACAAAGTCAAAAAGATCTCCATTAGTTTCTTCTAACAAATCCATTGTTTGGGCTTCCCCGGTTTGTTTGTAAACCATTACAACACATTTACCCTTTTCTGATACTTCAGTCCTCGCAAGTTCGACACATTTTGTCAATTTTACAGCAATGCAGAGATATTTAAGATCTTTGATGAGCTGACCAAAATTGTCTTCAAAACTAATCATCTTTAACACCAAATCTATTTCTTTTAAAAGCTTCCTGAACTTCCTTATAAATGTCATTCCAAACGTTTACACATCTATTGTAAAACTTCCTTGAAATTGTGACCATTAATCTTGAATCGTTATTGGTATTTCTCTGATTTCGAATTTCACGTCTGGAAGCTATTGTCGAGCTAGGTATATACCCTTTGTCTTCATTTCAATTGCTATAGTTCCATAGCACCAACACCAAGAGATGTTAATGGTATTTTCAAACTCGTTGAAGTCAGAAAAACCGTCTTCCGTGTCCCCATAAACCTAAGCGAACATATAAGCCATATGTTTCGGTTCTGAAGCCCCGGTAGCGCTTGCATACACTATTCGTGATAATTTTAGTTTCTCTTGTAAGATGTTCACAGTCAAACCTGTTTTTGTTTTGTCATTATTGAACATTTTTTGCTTTATGACATTCATCAAAACAATAATGCCATCAAAATCCTCTCCTACCAATCGATAATTTGATCAAGTCTTTTTAAAATAGTGTTTGCTGTCTTTTTTGTTTGTCGATAGCTAATCAAAGAAGAATATGTTTAAAAAAGAACTCCTTCGTTAAATCTACCATTTTCCATTACTATCTATTCTGTTGTATGACATCTTACTAAGAGACGCAATTGGGATATTTATTTTTATCGGTTTCCCTATATCATTCAAATCTCGTTCTGCGTCTTCTTTTAAATCTCCTGAACCGATATCCATACTGCTTTCTTTCTACCGGCAAAGTAATTTTCTAATATTATCCGGCTAGATCGACCTTTTCCAACTCCTGCTCCATCTCCAATAAGAAATCCAAATCGTTTTCCATCGAAAAATCCTTCTTCGTGCTTTTGACACGCATACACGACAGCTTCTAATTGTACATTCGATAATAAACCTTTACTTATTATCTGAGAGGCATTTTTAATATATCTTAATATCGGCCAAGTTCTGCACTATAAGAGAGATTCTGGATTCGACAACTGAATATGGATGTGGCTTACCAATTTTCAATTTGTAGGGGGCGTATGATGAGTATTTTCGTTATGAGGAATTCTCCAAAGTCCCTATTCTCAAATTCATGAACTATGAGAACACATCTAACCTTTTATGATTTTGAAATTTTATATATGATTCCTTCATATAATCTGGATCTATCTTATTTTCTTGGATTTTCGTTTATTAATACTTTATCCTTGCTCTTTTACAGTGGAAGTGCATTGTTATTACCAAAGTCATTGTGATATTACTTTATTAATCAAAAAAGACTTTTTTGATATTTCAGGATTATTTTGGCAAGAAACATTTGAAAATCTCCATTTAAAATATCCACTTTACAATAATTATCTAATTTGTCTACCTTTTTTCTATTTCTTCGAATTTCTTTTTTTGTTCTCTCTTTTATTGTTAAATTTCATCAAAAATTCCATTTTGTGTAATATTAAACATGAAAATTAGTTATATACAACAATTTTGGTTTTAACTCTAATTTCTCTGGAATTCTATTGGCTAAATTTAGATAATAAAATAAATATTACATTTTTTTATAATTTAAATTAATAAATATATTTTAATGTGACAAATACTTCAAAAACGTTGTTTTAAAAATTCTTGTTAAATAAATAAAAATATTGCTTTGTAGTCTTAAATGAAAATATAGAAAATTCAAATTTCAATTAATTTAAAATTTATGTTAAAAATTTAAATCGTAATTTTAAAATACATAAATTATAAATATTTATAATTAAAATATATCATGACAAAGATTTATTATAAAAAAGTACCACTCGAACATTTGTTTAAACGGTATATTTCGACTCTTTTCCTGTTACCGGCAGATAAGAATAGACTAAATGTAGAAATATAAATTTTATAAACAAATGTATTAATATATTTTTTTTTAAATTATAATTTAAATAAATAAATTATTTTTACAATTTATTACAATATATCAAAATATTTAAAATATTTTAATTATAATTTTTTTATGTTAGTATGACGATGACAGGCAGAACTGTTGTATTATATTATATTAATCAATATATTTGCCTATGAATTAACCATCGAAAACTTGGAGGGGAACAAAGTGGTCCAATTTAGTTTAGATAACAATCACTTTTATATGAAATTAATGTAATATGGATATAATTTGTTCTAAATTACTATTGGATAAGCACTTGATTGTCAAAAATAAATTGATTTATATTATCGTTGTACATCAGTAGTAGGAAATGGGCTAAGTAAAGCCAAGCTCTTCAAAATCCTTTCATTCTGCATAATCAAACTTCCTGACGGTTCGTTCGATACTCGGATGTCACTCTGTTGCGACTGAACTTTATTTTGTACCATTATCCTACTACTCTAAAATAATTTTACAATCATAATTTTATATCTTGTAAATTCTACAAATTCTACAATTCCTTGAAACACAGTTTTGGAGGAATACTCTCAATGAAAATTCACGGATATAAAAATAATTCTTTCAATACCTTGGGTAGGGTACGGTCTGTAACACAATTTGTGGTACACGTTGTGAAACACTCTGAAATTAATAGCCACTTACTTTTTTAGTTTTTTTATATAAAATATGAATACACGTCCACAATATTATCATAACTTTTGTAATAAAAATATTTCAAAAGCTCATAAAAACTACATGAAAAAAACTATTGTTCATAGAACTAATGTTGAAAAAACTAGTGTTGATCAAATAAAAAGTGGTGGGTATTTACAACAGCGAGTTCTAAATAACCAGAATTTCCATAGGTTAAATATTAGTAAATGAAGGACTAAATTTTAAAATAAAGTAATAATTTTGAATTACAATTAGAATTGATAGTAATAATTAAAATTAAAGTAATGAGGGTTTAAGTTAATTAGGTAAATAAAGGTTAATAAAGAGTAATAATAATTAACAACCAAGTACTTACAACCCTTACAACTAGATGACCACGTGAAATTTTGGTTAAATAGTAAATTAAGTGATAAATTTGTAAAATAAGTAAATCAAAATGGCTATATTTGGTAAACAAGGCTAAATTAAGTAAATAAAGAGTTAAATTAAGCAAATTAGTGTAAAATTTTAAATTAAAGTAATATTTTAAAATTAAAGTAATTAATGTAATAAGTAAATTAAAAGTTAAAATTTTTATATTCAAGTAATATTTTAATATTTTAAAGTAATAATTTTAAAAAGTTTGAATAATCAACAACTTTTGAGAATAAAAATTTTAAATGAAATTTTAATGAAATAATTTTTAAAGTCAAATTTAAATGAAAGTTTTTATGAATAATTTTTAAAGATATTTTAAATGGAAATTTTTATGAAATAATTTTCAAAGACAAATTTAAATGCCAATTTTACTAATAATAGTAATATTAATAATAGCAATAATAGTCATAAAAAGGCATAATTCAATCCCAAGTACTCACAGCAACCAGCACTTCACCAGCTTACTAAGAAACCATGTACTACAACCAAGTACCACACATAAATAATAACAATTAAAGACTTAATAAAATTTATGCATCAAGTTTTTGCTTATAATAGCTCTTCTGATTCAGCAATATTCTTGTCAAAATTAAAAAGTCATCCGTAAGACTTGTACAAAACACTCAAAAATTATTAATGAAAATGAAAATCAGCATAATAAATATGCTAGGCAAATACAGTAGGCGAGCTACTGTATGGGGTGTTTAATTTCATGTGTGCCATTTTAAGGATGCGGGCACAATCATCCATTCTCGTTTTTCTTGTATTATTGATAGAAGCCCGATGATTTTCATATGTTTTTCTGGAGCCTTTAATCACTCTATCTATCATTTGTGTTCTTTATGGGCATGTACTCTTCATATTTGAGTCCCAATTTTCTGAATACATCTTATTCCGTTGTCCCATGTTCCGAGGGAGCATACCACGAATGTTTCTACTGTTGTATATGTGTTTGTTGCTTCTTGGATGTATTGTGCTAATTTTCTGTATTTGTTTTGGTTTTTTGTTCTTGATTCTTCAATGGTTGGATGGTCATAAAATGGGCATTTTACATCTATTATCATTATGTGATCCTTTAATCTGGCTACAATGTCTGGTTTTAACATTTCCTTCGCTTCTTTTTGGTTTTTTTTTCTGTTTCAAAATTGATTCCTTTGTTTCTTAATATTTCTTCCAGTGCTTTTTGTATTTCATTGTGCTTGTTGGTCCTCATTCTGGTTCCTCTCACACATGTTTAGAACATGTATGGATGATTCGTGGGGATTTTCACATTTTCTGAACTTTGCGCTGCCTAATCTGCATCCTTGGTTTGATTGTTTCATATTTATGTCAAGCATGTTAGCTCGATCCTTATTATGAATCTCCATTCTTAGTTTTTCCGGTTTTCGGCATTTTCCATTCTGTGTATTCTGATTGTGTAAGCTCAGAATATGGCTTGGCAGTTGGCTTCTGTTCCATTTTTGAAAGTATGCTCGCGAATCATCCAGTGTAGTTTCTTTAAGGCTTCATCTAGATGAGGTGGAAAAACTTCTTCGGATTTTTCTTGTGAGTTGCATTTGATGTTGCATCCTGTACCTATATTTCTAATTATAAAGGTAACCTTTATATTGTGGTCTTTGTACAGTTGTGTGATTGCGTTTTTTATTCTATCGAGCCAGGATTTTTTGGCTGAGCTTGATCTTTTATGTTCATATGTTCCATCCAGCCACTTCAATGCTTCTGGTATTGAGTTGATGGAGTTTCAGTTCTGGTTTCGGCTACATCAATCAGTTCTTCTGTGATAATTTTTTACTATTGCTGTATGTTTTGCTGTTTATCAGTTTTAGGAATCTTGCTATTGTTTGTATCATATGTTTCATCCACGATTTTGGTTATGCCTATTCCTCCTTTTTCTTTAGGGGAGTAGAAGATGGCATCCATTAGTGGGCTTTTATGTTGTAGATCTAGCACTTCTTTATCTTTTATCATCGAATTTTTCTGCTTGTGTTTTTGTTATTTCCTCTGCTTGTAAGATAAATATGAATTTCGAATGACAGAAAGTGTTGTATGCTTCTATCTTTTGTTGAGCTCTTAGGAGTGATTTGAATATGCTTGTTGTCTTGGCTTCCACTTCTCATTTAGATCTCACTTAGGTCGTTTTTTTTGTATTCCCTATTGAGACCCCCAAGTAAGTGTATAGAATTTCCTCGTTTATCTTTTTGATCTTGATGCCGTTGAGGTAAATGTTGTTTTCCCAGCCAACGTTGTCATTTTTGTTGATATAATATCCACATTTTTCTGGTTTAATTATCAGATGGGCTAGTTTAGCTTGTTCTACGATTATGTCTAGCAGTTCTTGTATCAAATGATGTTGTGGTGCCATTAAGACGAGGTCATCTGCATAGGCTAGGATACTTATTTTTCTCCTGCTATCTGAACTCCTTTTCCGCTGTTTATTGCAGCTTGTATTAGATATTCAATACAGAGGCTAAAGATTGTCATGGATAATGGGCATCCTTGTTTGACACCTTTTTTCTTAGTTTAATTTCGCTGGATTTTGTGTCTCCACTTTGGTATATATTGTTGCCAGTCTTTGTAGCACTCTTGCAGCAGGTTTATCGTGTTTTTGTTTAAGCCTTTTTGTTGAAGAGTATGCCATATAATTTCGTGTGGTATACTACCAAATGCGTCCGCAAGATCCAGGAACACAAGGTGACACTGTTGGCCTTTGTATCTTTTTCTATTTGATTTTTCCTTTTGGACTGTTATTATATAACTGTGTTCGTCGCATCCATTGGCTATATTTACTGCTTTTTGCCATTCTGTTTAAGTCTGTTTGTGGATCCATTGGAGAATTCTTCTGTTTAATATGTTCATGAAGATTGTGTAGCTGGTTGGCATCAACTCTATTGGACTCCAGTTGGCTGGTTTTTGAGCTTGACTATTTTTTCCTGGTTTTATTATCAATTTTGTAGTGTAGGTTTTCCATGAATCGGGAATTTTCTTTTTTATCCATTATCCATTATCCAATCTTTCCATGCTCTGATTGGGATTCCGTCATCTCCAGGAGCCGAGTCTTTGCTGTTCTTTATTGCAATGATTATATCTTTTTCTGTCATTGTTTTCGAAGATTCCCATTCGTGTTTTCTGTCTGTGATAGTGATCTTGTCTTGTAACCTGGGATGTTTTGTCCTCGTGAAATGTAGATCCATTGACGCTGGTGTTAGGTCTATAACCTTGTTTGAGTCTTGATGAAATTCTTTTATTGCTCTGCCAGGGTTTAATN
>CAUHTR010000119.1:0-77500 GCA_959609185.1 Schmidtea polychroa
TTTTAGAACGATTACGTCATACTTTTGGAACGATGCCAAATATTTTTAGAATGATGCCTAATATTTTTAGAACGATTACGTCATACTTTTAGAATGATGCCTAATATTTTTAGAATGATGCCTAATATTTTTAGAATGATGCCTAATATTTTTAGAACGATTACGTCATAATTTTAGAACGATGCCAAATATTTTTAGAACGATGCCTAATATTTTTAGAACGATTACGTCATACTTTTAGAATGATGCCTCGTATTTTTAGAATGATGCCTAATATTTTTAGAATGATTACGTCATAATTTTAGAACGATGCCTAATATTTTTAGAGCGATGCATATTATTTTTAGAACGATGCCAAATATTTTTAGAACGATTACGTCATACTTTTAGAACGATGCCTAATATTTTTAGAATGATTACGTCATAATTTTAGAACGATGCCTAATATTTTTAGAGCGATGCATATTATTTTTAGAACGATGCCAAATATTTTTAGAATGATGCCTAATATTTTTAGAACGATTACGTCATACTTTTAGAATGATGCCTAATATTTTTAGAATGATGCCTAATATTTTTAGAATGATGCCTAATATTTTTAGAACGATTACGTCATAATTTTAGAACGATGCCAAATATTTTTAGAATGATGCCTAATATTTTTAGAATGATTACGTCATAATTTTAGAATGATGCCTAATATTTTTAGAACGATTACGTCATACTTTTAGAACGATGCCAAATATTTTTAGAATGATGCCTAATATTTTTAGAACGATTACGTCATACTTTTGGAACGATTACGTCATACTTTTAGAACGATGCCTAATATTTTTAGAATGATTACGTCATAATTTTAGAACGATGCCTAATATTTTTAGAGCGATGCATATTATTTTTAGAGCGATGCATATTATTTTTAGAACGATGCCTCTTATTTTTAGAACGATGCCTAATATTTTTAGAACGATTACGTCATACTTTTAGAACGATGCCAAATATTTTTAGAATGATGCCTAATATTTTTAGAACGATTACGTCATACTTTTGGAACGATGCCTAATATTTTTAGAATGATGCCTAATATTTTTAGAACTGTTAATTTTTGTTTTAATTTGTTTAAATCGTTGATTATTATTATTATTATTATTATTATTATATTATTATTATTATTATTATTATTATTATTATTATATAATCTATCCGACAAGATATTTTCTCCCTCTATGGGTACTGTTCACAATTGGTACTGCTCGTAAGGGTACTGGTCGTAAAGGTACTGGTAAAAATATTCAAGGCAAAACTTTAACAAAGAAATTCTAAATATTATTCTTTAAATATACACTAAATTTATTAACACATTCACATTCATCATCTCCACAGTTCATAACATTTTCAACAACATGATCTATACAATCCCTATATACACACGGTTCAGTATCCGTAAATTCCTCCATAACTTCATCAATTTCTTGAATGCTTTCCTCATCATCATGAGTGTTTTCTTCTTCTGTTTCATCAACTACCGAATCTTCACTCTCCGCTACCCAGTTTATATTTAATGCGTTTGCAACAGATAATATATCCTCCATTTTCACACCAGATATTTCAGTTAATTTTTCCAATAAAAAGTTTATTATAAATTCTAAATATTAAATAATTTGATAATTAACTAGTCATATTAACCTTTTTCTGTAGTCATTATTAGTATTTTAAAACTATATTTTTAGAACGATGCCTAATATTTTTAGAACGATGCCTCATATTTTTAGAACTATTACATAATCGATGCCTCATTATTTTTAGAACGATGACTCATTCGATGACTCATCATTTTAGAACGATGACTCACCCGATGACTCATCATATTTTAAGAACGATGACTCTTGCGATGACTCATATTTTTTAAAAATAAAAGGTCAAGGTCAAGGTCAAATTTTTAATAAAAGGTCAAGGTCAAGGTCATTTCTTTTTTAATTAATTGATCCAGAGGGCTCATACTTTTTTTTTTTCATCCCAAAAATTAATGTTCCCACCAACAGATTTTATTGATCTATAGCTCATCTTAAAGCCCAGTGTAAAACCTTTCTAAGGAGATATAGAGATATTTATAATCATTATTAAATCTAAAAATATTAATAAAAATGGATACTGCTCACACTCAACATGTCTCAAAGGGTATATTATAATTATTATTAAAATTATTATTAAATTCCGACCAACTTAAATCAATGAAGGGGTAGGACAAAAATATATTACGTTGCAGTATTTCAAAATTTAAATATCTTTTAAAAAGTTATTTTGACACTAAAGTTGACTTATTTAACAAAGACATAATTATAGCACATGCTTTGCATAAATATTATTATTTTTTAAATTTTCAATATTTTCTTTTAAAATAATAACACCTGCGCGAAAGATGTTATTATTATTAATATTATTATTATTATTATTATTATTATTATTATTATTATTATTATTAATATTATTATTATTATTATTATTGAAAAACATAAAATATGGTTTACACACACACACACAACCCATTAAACTTTATTATTATTATTATTATCTATATTATGATTATTATCAATATTAAAAACTTAAAATATTTTTTACACAACCCATTAAACTTTATTATTATTATTATTATTATTATTATTATTATTATTATTATTATTATAATTAGTCAAAAACCTAAAATAATTTTTACACACTAAGTTATGGGGTAGAGAAATATTATATGTTTGCAATATTCTGTGTTTGCCTTCACGGGAAGTTGACAATAATTTTACACACACATTCTATATACACATACCTTGTTTAACATGGGTGTATATACTCCTAGTCTATCCGACAAAATATTCTTTCCCCCTATGGGTATTGCTCATATGGGTACTAGTCACACTCAACATGTCGCAAGGGTTTTCGAGTTTAAAGCATATTATGGTTTATTAAGGTTAGTAAATAAAACTTATCACACACACTTTAATATTTAAACGATAAAAATCAAGACAAGAGAGGACAAGGCAAAGTTTATGCATTTAGTATTGCCAGGCCTAATGAGCAGTGACCAAATATCTGTGCCTGAAAGACACGGTGGATATTTGTTCGCGTCCACAAGGGTCGTCTGTGCCTCCCCCAAGTGGGGTCAGAAGAACCTGGGCATTATAGCTTTCCGTACGGAACATTACGCCTAGCATGGGTAGTCAACTACCAGCACATTCGAAACGTATAATTTCAAAATACATGCGTCATTGGCACTATAACCAAATTAATTAATGTTTTCACTAACACAAATATATATTTACAGAGGCCTCCCACTAGTTAGATTACAACCGCCCACCACGACGATCAGCTTGTAAATATATATTAATTAAGGGATAAAGAGGACCCACCCAACCCTATTATATTTAATTTACAAATTTTTCTCGCTCTTCTGCTGGTAATCTATCTCAAAATTATCATCTCCATCAGGCCATTTGGAATACATCTTGCAAATTGGACGTATTTCTTAGTTTCTGATGCGGTGTCAACTATCATTGCTAAAATTTAAAAGCCATTAACTTACAGATGTTATTTATCATTTTATCGTCAGAAATTAAATTCTACCTGACTATTAGGCAACTGTTATTTGTGGTATACTTTTTCAATGACATTTCCCACCATAAAACACAGATACCTAAATATAATATATTTATTTTAAAGAATTAATTCATGTCTTACATTATTAATAATATTCTTCAGGTGTAACGAATATTTTACAATATCTAATTGTTAAAACATCGGTTTTCCCATTTTTCTTGACATTCGTTGAAAGAAAGTTTACATAATTTAAGTCTGATAATTCATGTTGAAGGACACCTACAATCAGCTAATTCATTTAAAAAATCCATTTAAACTCCTTTAGTGTTTCACCATTTTAGGTTCATCTTCTCATAATCATATAATTCATGTTTTAATAAGAAATCTCTAAATCTAAAAACTATAACTCCTTTAGTGTTTCACCATTTTGTCTGGTTCATCTTCTTCATAATCATATAATTCATGTTTTAATAAGAAATCTCTAAATCCAGAACATAAGTCTTTTAGTGTTTCACCATTTTGTCTGACTCATCTTCTTCATAATCATATAATTCATTTTCTTCATTACTAAGTAAAATAATTAAAATATTGTAGTAAATTCTTTATTTACTTACTTTATGGATACTAAAACGAAAGAAATAAAGTTATATCATAATTATATTTAATTAATTTAAATTTAAATAATTTAAATTTAGTATTTAAACATATTTAAACAATTTAGTTATTTAAGCATATTTAAACATTATTATATAGTATTTATAAAATATTATAATATTATAATTTTATGTATTCTAAATTTATTAATAAATACAGTATAATTTTATATAATATTATAATATTATGTACACTTATATATCCTTCATTTAATTTTTTAAATTCAAAAATTTATAATGAAGATTTTTTGAATTAAAAAATATTCTGTTAGTATTTCCATGCAGAAAACAACGAATTCAATAATTAAAATCTTAATTTTCATGTTGTTAGGGTTGTGGCCAGAAGTTAATCGCCATCTAATCGTTTGTTCTCAATTTCGCTCATTTTTGTTCAAAACATTCAGGAGAGTTGTTATCTGGAAAGTTTCTTTTAGCTCAGCTTTCTTTAAACACTCACGGCATTCTTGAAAGATGTGACACTGGAAATAAATTAACAATGGGTGGTCTTGCATACATGTTGTTGGTTTGAACTGTTGATTTATTTTAGAAATATGTATATTAAAAACATTTAAGGTATCATTCAGTAAAATAATATAGTATTTTTGAGTATTTTTTAGTTGATTTATAAATAACAGTATTTTGATATATCAATAAAGACCATATACTCCTAGTTTATCCGACAAAATATTCTGTCCCCCTATGGGTATTGCTAGCAAGGGTACTGGTCACATTCAACATGTCGCAAGTATTAATCATTTAGAAATTCTTAGGTAATTTAGTGAGATGATCGTGAATATTTTAAATGTAACTTTACACTTATGTCGAGCGACTAATTTATTGGTTAACTTTGTAGTCATTTAAAGCAAAAATTAATTTATTCATCTAATGTTCGTTACAATAGTTAATAATATGAGAAAACATGGTCATTATTCATTGATAATTTTAAATTCTTTATCATTTGGAGTAAATTTGTTTGAGGCAAAAATAATTAAAGGAGTCATAATAGAAATATGGTTATCATTTATCCAATTAAGGGGCTTATTAGTTAGAAATATATATTAAAAAGTAACAATTATTTTCTAATTTAATTAGATGATCATTAGACGTAATATATCTTTGCGAGAAATTTAAGATGTTTGAGTAACCAAAACATGGATATTTTGTACGATAAATTTATGAATATTGGTTAATTTAGTCATTAAAATAATAATATAATAAGGTAATTTAGGAAAATATCATTTATCCATCCGATAACAATATTCCTTCAATAGATATTCAACCGATTTAATTTCTAATTAAAATCATAAATTTCCTTCAAAGATCATTTTTCTTTAGTTGTTTTCCAATTCTTTTAAGTTAATATTTCTCAAGCTTTGTCAACGATATCCCCAAAATGAATAAAATAACTTCTTAAATAAAAATAATTTAAAGCAATAACCATTGATATCAATTAATTCTAAAGATTTCAAATTTCTCATTGTCAAAAACAAGTAAATTGATCATTAACCATTAATAAAACCGTGGATAATTAATTAAAACTGGTTCTGAAACATAAATTACTGTGCAACCTCTAAAACGATATAATTTCACAGGAACTATTCACAGCTGACTATTTCCCTTCAAAATTTGATATTTTACCAATAAGAATATATAAATATTCAAAACATTAACCGATCCCTCACCAAATATTTCTAGCATTTTAAAAACCCCCTTAAAAATCATATATTACCATCTTAACCTTCACTAAATCCAACCGAATATAATTTCACCCACTTGAGCCCTTTAATATATCTTAAAATCCATAGAAATTCTTCAAAATATGAATTTTATTTAATTGTTACAAACATTCTTCCATTGAAATAATTTAGTAGCTAAATTCAAAGACCTCAGTAAAAGATCAAAATTCGCTAAAATGAATATTTCCTACAAATATTTCACCACATTCACCATCAAATATCTAATTAGAGATGAAATATATTGATAGATCATCGATTCGGCTAATTATAGCCATTATAAAATGATATATCTTTCAAACTAAATCACAAATTTCAGTATATTTTACATTAATTTTCAAGTAGATTTCAAATATATCATCATCATGATAAAATTAGTTGGTTTCAACTTTAGATTTTCAATATTTTAAAGTATCATCAATGTGTAAATATTCTTAGAAAAATATATTGATATATTAATTTAGTCAAATTCAATATCATTACAAAGTCATTATCATCAAAATTTATCCTATCACTTGATTATTAACCTCATTAAAAATTAATTTTTATTTAAAATTTAAAAACAAGTCAATAAAATATAGCAAATTATCAAGAAATTAATTAAATTTATCTTAGAATTAACACTAAGCCTTAAATATTCTTTCAATTAACATGAAATTCACAAAAAAAAATGTTGGTAAAATCCCGCTAACTCTAAAAAATTACCAATGAATTTAACGCCAAATAATAACCAAATATTTGCCTAAATAAAACACAGCAGTACCTTTACGATCAGTACCCTTACGACCAATACCCTTACAAGCAGTACCCATAGAGGGAGAAAATATGTTGTCGGATAAACTCAGAGTATATATAATAAAACGAATTAACTATAACTCCATCAAATTGAATCAGTCAAATTAACACAAATTTTAATAAAAAATCTTATTCTAAAATGGTAAGCAGCGTAAAATCGAAAGATAACACAGAGATAAAATTAACAATATTATTCTCAGGTGGTAAGAATATTTTATTTTTGAGTCTGTTATCCCTTTATTATCATTGTTTACTTTGTGTTTTCATATATTTAAGTAAAGTTAATGGCACACTTTGTTTCGTTCTTAACTTTGAGAGATCTTTTTGATTGAAGACTAATGTATCTTAAATTATCTTTTAGAATATTTGTTTTAGAAATATTTAATGTAAAATAGTAAATATAATAATTATTAATTCAATATTAAAGGAGTTAATCAAAATTTAAAATATGAATTATCATAATTGCTCAGTCAAATACCATTTGTTATGTATGTTTTCATTTGTGGATTAAATACTCTATCAAAATAAATGTTTATCACATTATTAGAATATTTTAATTCGTTAGTAACTCATATATTAGAAATAATTTTATATATCCTCATCACTTATAGCCCCCAGATTTTCCACTAATCCTCCCAACAAATATTTCTTTGAAAATTTTATTAAATATTTTTTATTAAAGTCATTATTTTAATGAATTTCATGAAATAATTTTAAATAAATGCAATTAATATATTTCCATCTTATCTATGCCACTTCTCGCTATATTTACATTTACTTTCCATTAATGAATAATTCAAGCACTTATTTTCACTTTTTTGAATTTCAATATTAATTAATCATAGAATAATGATGATTCTTACCACCTGAGAATAATATTGTTAATTTTATCTCTGTGTTATCTTTCGATTTTACGCTGCTTACCATTTTAGAATAAGATTTTTTATTAAAATTTGTGTTAATTTGACTGATTCAATTTGATGGAGTTATAGTTAATTCGTTTTATTATATATACTCTGAGTTTATCCGACAACATATTTTCTCCCTCTATGGGTACTGCTTGTAAGGGTATTGGTCGTAAGGGTACTGATCGTAAAGGTACTGCTGTGTTTTATTTAGGCAAATATTTGGTTATTATTTGGCGTTAAATTCATTGGTAATTTTTTAGAGTTAGCGGGATTTTACCAACATTTTTTTTTGTGAATTTCATGTTAATTGAAAGAATATTTAAGGCTTAGTGTTAATTCTAAGATAAATTTAATTAATTTCTTGATAATTTGCTATATTTTATTGACTTGTTTTTAAATTTTAAATAAAAATTAATTTTTAATGAGGTTAATAATCAAGTGATAGGATAAATTTTGATGATAATGACTTTGTAATGATATTGAATTTGACTAAATTAATATATCAATATATTTTTCTAAGAATATTTACACATTGATGATACTTTAAAATATTGAAAATCTAAAGTTGAAACCAACTAATTTTATCATGATGATGATATATTTGAAATCTACTTGAAAATTAATGTAAAATATACTGAAATTTGTGATTTAGTTTGAAAGATATATCATTTTATAATGGCTATAATTAGCCGAATCGATGATCTATCAATATATTTCATCTCTAATTAGATATTTGATGGTGAATGTGGTGAAATATTTGTAGGAAATATTCATTTTAGCGAATTTTGATCTTTTACTGAGGTCTTTGAATTTAGCTACTAAATTATTTCAATGGAAGAATGTTTGTAACAATTAAATAAAATTCATATTTTGAAGAATTTCTATGGATTTTAAGATATATTAAAGGGCTCAAGTGGGTGAAATTATATTCGGTTGGATTTAGTGAAGGTTAAGATGGTAATATATGATTTTTAAGGGGGTTTTTAAAATGCTAGAAATATTTGGTGAGGGATCGGTTAATGTTTTGAATATTTATATATTCTTATTGGTAAAATATCAAATTTTGAAGGGAAATAGTCAGCTGTGAATAGTTCCTGTGAAATTATATCGTTTTAGAGGTTGCACAGTAATTTATGTTTCAGAACCAGTTTTAATTAATTATCCACGGTTTTATTAATGGTTAATGATCAATTTACTTGTTTTTGACAATGAGAAATTTGAAATCTTTAGAATTAATTGATATCAATGGTTATTGCTTTAAATTATTTTTATTTAAGAAGTTATTTTATTCATTTTGGGGATATCGTTGACAAAGCTTGAGAAATATTAACTTAAAAGAATTGGAAAACAACTAAAGAAAAATGATCTTTGAAGGAAATTTATGATTTTAATTAGAAATTAAATCGGTTGAATATCTATTGAAGGAATATTGTTATCGGATGGATAAATGATATTTTCCTAAATTACCTTATTATATTATTATTTTAATGACTAAATTAACCAATATTCATAAATTTATCGTACAAAATATCCATGTTTTGGTTACTCAAACATCTTAAATTTCTCGCAAAGATATATTACGTCTAATGATCATCTAATTAAATTAGAAAATAATTGTTACTTTTTAATATATATTTCTAACTAATAAGCCCCTTAATTGGATAAATGATAACCATATTTCTATTATGACTCCTTTAATTATTTTTGCCTCAAACAAATTTACTCCAAATGATAAAGAATTTAAAATTATCAATGAATAATGACCATGTTTTCTCATATTATTAACTATTGTAACGAACATTAGATGAATAAATTAATTTTTGCTTTAAATGACTACAAAGTTAACCAATAAATTAGTCGCTCGACATAAGTGTAAAGTTACATTTAAAATATTCACGAATTTCTGATCATCTCACTAAATTACCTAAGAATTTCTAAATGATTAATATACCTTGCGACATGTTGAATGTGACCAGTACCCTTGCTAGCAATACCCATAGGGGGACAGAATATTTTGTCGGATAAACTAGGAGTATATGGTCTTTATTGATATATCAAAATACTGTTATTTATAAATCAACTAAAAATACTCAAAAATACTATATTATTTTACTGAATGATACCTTAAATGTTTTTAATATACATATTTCTAAAATAAATCAACAGTTCAAACCAACAACATGTATGCAAGACCACCCATTGTTAATTTATTTCCAGTGTCACATCTTTCAAGAATGCCGTGAGTGTTTAAAGAAAGCTGAGCTAAAAGAAACTTTCCAGATAACAACTCTCCTGAATGTTTTGAACAAAAATGAGCGAAATTGAGAACAAACGATTAGATGGCGATTAACTTCTGGCCACAACCCTAACAACATGAAAATTAAGATTTTAATTATTGAATTCGTTGTTTTCTGCATGGAAATACTAACAGAATATTTTTTAATTCAAAAAATCTTCATTATAAATTTTGAATTTAAAAAATTAAATGAAGGATATATAAGTGTACATAATATTATAATATTATATAAAATTATACTGTATTTATTAATAAATTTAGAATACATAAAATTATAATATTATAATATTTTATAAATACTATATAATAATGTTTAAATATGCTTAAATAACTAAATTGTTTAAATATGTTTAAATACTAAATTTAAATTATTTAAATTTAAATTAATTAAATATAATTATGATATAACTTTATTTCTTTCGTTTTAGTATCCATAAAGTAAGTAATAAAGAATTTACTACAATATTTTAATTATTTTACTTAGTAATGAAGAAAATGAATTATATGATTATGAAGAAGATGAGTCAGACAAAATGGTGAAACACTAAAGGACTTATGTTCATGGATTTAGAGATTTCTTATAAAACATGAATTATAGAAGAAAATGAACCAGAGAAAATGGTGAAACAATTGCTATGTTCTGGATTTCTTAAATGAATTAGCTGATTGTGGGTGTCCTTCAACATGAATTATCAGACTTAAATTATGTAAACTTCTTCAACGAATGTCAAGAAAAATGGGAAAACCGATGTTTTAGCAATTAGATATTGTAAAGTACTACCTGAAGAATATTATTAATAATGTAAGACATGAATTAATTCTTTAAAATAAATATATTATATTTAGGTATCTGTGTTTTATGGTGGGAAATGTCATTGAAAAAGTATACCACAAATAACAGTTGCCTAATAGTCAGGTAGAATTTAATTTCTGACGATAAAATGATAAATAACATCTGTAAGTTAATGGCTTTTAAATTTTAGCAATGATAGTTGACACCGCATCAGAAACTAAGAAATATTCGCAAGATGTATTCCAAATGGCCTGATGGAGATGATAATTTTGAGATAGATTACCAGCAGAAGAGCGAGAAAAATTTGTAAATTAAATATAATAGGGTTGGGTGGGTCCTCTTTATCCCTTAATTAATATATATTTACAAGCTGATCGTCGTGGTGGGCGGTTGTAATCTAACTAGTGGGAGGCCTCTGTAAATATATATTTGTGTTAGTGAAAACATTAATTAATTTGGTTATAGTGCCAATGACGCATGTATTTTGAAATTATACGTTTCGAATGTGCTGGTAGTTGACTACCCATGCTAGGCGTAATGTTCCGTACGGAAAGCTATAATGCCCAGGTTCTTCTGACCCCACTTGGGGGAGGCACAGACGACCCTTGTGGACGCGAACAAATATCCACCGTGTCTTTCAGGCACAGATATTTGGTCACTGCTCATTAGGCCTGGCAATACTAAATGCATAAACTTTGCCTTGTCCTCTCTTGTCTTGATTTTTATCGTTTAAATATTAAAGTGTGTGTGATAAGTTTTATTTACTAACCTTAATAAACCATAATATGCTTTAAACTCGAAAACCCTTGCGACATGTTGAGTGTGACTAGTACCCATATGAGCAATACCCATAGGGGGACAGAATATTTTGTCGGATAGACTAGGAGTATATACACCCATGTTAAACAAGGTATGTGTATATAGAATGTGTGTGTAAAATTATTGTCAACTTCCCGTGAAGGCAAACACAGAATATTGCAAACATATAATAATTCTCTACCCCATAACTTAGTGTGTAAAAATTATTTTAGGTTTTTGACTAATTATAATAATAATAATAATAATAATAAAGTTTAATGGGTTGTATAAAAAATATTTAGGTTTTCACTAATATTGATAATAATAATTGTTAATGGGTTGTGTGTGTATGTGTAAAAATATTTTATGTTTTTGACTAATATTTGCAATAATAATAATAATAATAATAATAATAATAATAATAATAATAACAATAATAATAATAATAATAATACTTTGAAATTGTATTTGAAAATAATTTGCGACATGTTGATTGTGAGTAGTACCCTTGTGACCAATACCCATAGGGGGACAGAATATCTTGTCGGATAAACTCGGAGTATATATAATAATAATATTAATAATAATAATATTGATTAAAACTTTGAAAATAATTCTTTGAAAATAATACTTTGAACAATATTTGATGAAAAAGTTCCTGAAATAATCATGAAAATGTTGAAAATCGTGAAAATATTGAAAATGTAGAAAATTATGAAAAAATTGATAATTATTAAAAAATGCAAATGATGAAAATGTTGAAAATCCTGAAATTGACGTAGAAATTAAGTTTTATGAATATGTAAGTAAATAATAATAATGAAACTTCTAAAAAAAAAAATAATAATTAGAACTTTGCAAATAATAATAATAATTCTTTGAAAATAACTTTGAAAATATTAATAATAATAATAAGATGAAAAACTTTCAAAATAACTGTAAAAATAATAATTTAATAATAATAGTAAAGAAATATTGAAAAATATTGAAAAATATTAAAATATTCATGCAAATGATGAAAATGTTGAAAATCATGAAATTGATGTAGAAATTAAGTTTTATGAATAATTGCAAATAATAATAATAATAATAATAATAATAATAATAATAATAATAATAATAATAATAATAATAATAATAATAATAATAATAATAATAATTTTGAAAATAACATCTTCCACACGGGCGTTAATATTTTAAAAGAAAATATTGAAAATTAAAAAATAATAATATGTAATCAACGATTTAAACAAATTATATTATTACGTATTCGATAATTAAAACAAAAAATTATATAATCAATGATTTAAACAAAATTAAATTATTATGTAATCGATAATTAAAACAAAATTATTAGTTCTAAAAATATTAGGCTTCGATTACGTAATAGTTCTAAAATATGTGGCATCGTTCTAAAAATATTAGTTCTAAAATGATGAGTCATCGAATGAGTCATCGTTCTAAAAATAATGAGGCATCGATTATGTAATAGTTCTAAAAATATGAGGCATCGTTCTAAAATTATGACGTAATCATTCTAAAAATATTAGGCACCATTCTAAAAATATTAGGCATCGTTCTAAAAGTATTAGGCATCATTCTAAAAATATTAGGCATCGTTCTAAAAATATTAGGCATCGTTCTAAAATTATGACGTAATCATTCTAAAAATATTAGGCATCGTTCTAAAAATATTAGACATCATTCTAAAAATAAGAGACACCATTCTAAAAATATGACGTAATCATTCTAAAAATAATAGGCATCGTTCTAAAAATATTAGGCATTGTTCTAAAATTATGACGTAATCATTCTAAAAATATTAGGCATCATTCTAAAAATATTAGGCATCATTCTAAAAATATTAGGCATCATTCTAAAAATATTAGGCATCGTTCTAAAAATATTAGGCATCGTTCTAAAAATATTAGGCATCGTTCTAAAAATATTAGGCATCGTTCTAAAAATATTAGGCATCGTTCTAAAAATATTAGGCATCGTTCTAAAAATATTAGGCATCGTTCTAAAAGTATGACGTAATCATTCTAAAAATAAGAGGCATCATTCTAAAAATATTAGGCATCGCTCTAAAAATATTAGGCATAGTTCTAAAAATATTAGGCATCGTTCTAAAAGTATGATGAGACATTGGGTTAGTCATTGTCTTTGTTCTAAAAATGAGATGAGTCATCGTATGATAGGAATCTATAACTCATCTTAAAGGTCTTGCATTGGGCTTTAAGATGAGGTATCGTCCAATAAAATCTGTGGGTGGGAACATTACTTTTGGGATGAAAAAAAGTGTGAGCCCGCCAGATCACTTAATAATATTTTGAAAAATAATAATAATTTAACTTTGAAAAGATGGTGGTCATCAAATGTTAATAACATTAAAACTATTAAAGATATATAAGATACCTATAGCTCATTCGAAAGGTCTTGGACTGAGCTTTAAGATGAGGTATCGGTCAATAAAATCGGATAATGGGAACATTAATTTTTGGGATGAAAAAAAGTGTGAGCCCGCTGGACCAATTAAATTAAAAAATTACGTAATAGTTCTAAAATATGTGGCATCGATTACGTAATAGTTCTAAAAATATGTGGCATCGTTCTAAAAAAATTTTTTTTTTTTTCCCGGGGGGGGGGGTATATGTGGTCTGGCGGGACTCATGGTCTGGGGAGCCCCAATCCTACTACTTAAGGGGCCAGCTTTTGTTCCACAACCAAACCAAAAAGATCTTTACAAAGCTGAAATTATAACTAATGCCACTCTGGAAAATCTAAGAAGACAAATGAGAGTACATCTAAAAGCAAAATTAAAGGCAAAATCTCATCCATAATCTTCAAACATTGCTGAAAAATAAAATCATTTTATCAATCGGAATTATAGAACATATACTTAAGCTTTCCTTTCTTAAACAACAAGACATATATAAGACATATAATCAGATATTATATCCGCAATACGAATTTACCAGTTCATATTCGTCCACCCTTTACCACAGCTGCACCTTTGAAATCACAACTTCGGAAATTTCAAAAATCTCTAACATCAGACCTATTTCATCGAGATTGTCTATGCCACTCTTCTACTAGATGTTTTTGCTTCTCAAAAACATTGTATATCAAATCACTTGCACAAGATGCTATAATTATTATAATCATTATGCACAAGGGAAAACATAGAACATTCCTTACAAGACTCAATGAACATATCAAAAACCAAACTAGGAATTATCACAAAAACTGAAATAAAGTACACAAATCAGCACCACTCGTACTCGAAACAAAATGCCAAATGTTAAACGATGCATTCAAATATACATTACAAAGATTAGCCGCAGAAACGTTTTTTTATCAAAAAACATAAACCCTCCATCAACATTCAACTAAATTAAATTAAATTTCAAGTACATTTATTTAAAACTTGTTAAAATGTAAAATTAAATATTAAAATTAAAATTAGCCAAAATTATATTAATATAAAATACTAAATAAATTTATTTTTTCCTTATATTCACAAGTGCCCACGAGACAATAGCGCACATAGACAAATGCTCACAAACTAAATTAGATTGTTTTTTTAAATTAATTAATTTTTTAGGTTAATTTAGGTTAATTATGTTTATTAATTTAATTGTGTTTTTATTTTAATTAATTTAATTATGTTTTTTTTTAAATTAATTAATTTTTTAGGTTAATTATATGTTTTTAATTTAATTAATTTAATCGACCTTAAGCTAAAGATCAAATCACTTGCTGTATTGGGTTTTGTGCCAGAAAAATATGTAAGACCAGTTTTTGGTACACTAGCAGATACATTTCCGGATGATGAAAAGTTCAACGAACTTCTTACATACTTTTTCTCACTATACATCGAAGGTGCAGTTGGAAGGGATCCACAATTTCCCATCAGAATTTGGAATCATCATGAAGCTGCAATTGAAAATTCCCCAAAAACCACTAATTGTTGTGAAGGTTTTCACAATAATTTGAACTCAATCTTTCATTGCAGCCCTCCAAGTACCTGGATTTTGCTGGAATGCCTCGAAAAGGATCTTACATGCCACAAGCACACTTTGGAGAAAGCTAGAATGGGGCAACCAGAGGCCAAGCAAAGAAAATATGAAGCCCTACATGAACAAGTAGTTACTATTGTACAGTGGTATCAAGAAGAACCGGACAAGCTGAAATATCTGAGGCGAATGGCAAATTTGCAATAAGGAAGAAGTGAATGGCGGTCTGTCATTTTTTGCATTTTTCAATTATATATGCAATAAATAAAAATTTCTTTTGTATATATTTATTATTTAATTAATATTATAAATGCATTATTATTATAAAACTATTTACTGTAAATCCATATTTTTATTAATGTTCTTTTGTGCGCATTTATCTATGTGCGATTTTGTCTTGAGCACACTTGTCATGGAACCATTCTCAATATTAATAGATAAATGATCAAAATCACTTGGGAAAGGATGTGACGAAGATTCGTGAATATAAAAAAAAACATCGATATTTTTATTAATTCATAATCAAGTTTTTTAATAAATACAATAAAATAATAATAATAACAATAATAATATTATTATTATAAGCAATTCAGAGTATATTGCATAATTCAATACAATGTGTTAGTTATTACGCAATATACATTACTATTTAAGAGTGATCACTCTGTGTTAATATTAATAAATCTTTAGATGGAACCAATTGTTGTAACTCTTCCAATTTCACCACTGATTATTTTATCCATTGAATAAAAAGAGAGTTTGAAGACTATAAATCAGTAATATATCAACAAACATCGATATATTACTGATTTATAGTCTTCAAACTCTCTTTTTAATAATAATAATAATAATAATAATAATAATAATATTAATAATAATAATAATAATAATTTTAGACAGTTTTATCAAAATCTATAGAAATCTTAATTGCTAACTTAAATCGTAATGTTTGTATGGTTGGACATTGCTCTTTAGATATCCTGCATCAACCACATAATGATCCATGCTTTCGATCGCTTGGTCTAATATTTGGAACATTATACTCAATTTTTAATTCTTACAAATCAGTCAACAACCTCTACTATTTCAACTTCACGACAAATCCAGAAACCAATATATTCACAAGAATTGTACTATTCCAAAATTGGATGTTACCAGGGAAGTTTGATGCCATTGTTTTCTTGTGTAATTAATCTGTTTTTATTGCCTGATCGACACTTAATGTGTTTTCGTTTTTTTATTGTGGTATATTTTGTGTCTATTTTTGTAACTTATGTATCTTACTTTTTTTGAAAACTAATAGTGCTCTTTATTTAATCTCAATTTGATTTGTGGAATTATGATTTTTCAGGAATCTTTGTTTAAATTAGTAATGTTTAAGAAAATTGGCCCTTGTTAGGAAGAAACTTTTTTCAAATAGAGGTTTTTACTATGAATTCCTTGTGGGACTTTTTGAATTATAAATCCACTTCCACAATAATATTAATAAAATTAATAATCATAATAATATCTATATAATTCTTATTAAATCTTCTTAATTTAAAAGAATAAAATAATTACCCTTATGACTAAATAGTGCAGATATACTTGAAACAATTTATAAAGTCTTTTTGCTCCTCTAATAAATGCTGCCCAAATAATATTGAATATGCACATAGAAATCAATATGAATAATATCATCAGCACCGCTGATATGAAAAATCCTAGAAGCAGCCACATTTTGAGATCATGAGTGGTCAAATTAAGACCTTTTATAGACTAAATTAGGAAGCTTTATTAGTAATTTATTGTGTAAAAGTAAAATGCATGAATTAAATAATAAATAATATTTATCTTCCTTTAGTTTTCGATTAGAGATCATTGTTTTCTATTTGTCACAAATTTTCAAATAACAGTTTGAAAAAGGCAGTGCCGAAAATTTGTGTTAAATAGGAAACACTGATCTCTAAACTAAATGAAGGTAAAAGAAATTTTAGATGAAAACAGATTAAAGGTGAAAAAGAAAATGACAAATTATGTTACTGGATATTATTTATATGTTGTGTTGACAGAAAATTGGAACATTTAAAAATGAATTACCTCTCTGGTGTTCTTTAACATTTTCTCAATACTCACTTAATTATATATTTTACCATAATTATAGTTAAGTAAAATGAATTTTACAAAATTACAGGGTCATTAATAATTATATGCAAAAATATTTAAAATTACATTCACAAATATTAATAATTATTTTCCCAAATATTTAAAATTATATACAAAAAATATAAACCCATAAGCAAAATAAAAAAAGACAAAAAACCAAATACTAATTTCGTGTATTAAATTTAAAATCAATTATATCAGTGGTTCTCAAAGTGTGGGTCGCGACCCACGATGGGGTCGTAGAAATTTCAAGAAAACGGAAGATTGTAACTAAAAAATCATTAGGTTGGCTTTAAAAAAAAATATTTTTTGAATATAATAAATATTTTATTTTATATTACTATTTTCATCGGCAGAATATTTGCTAGGGCTAATGAGGTCGCTAAGTAAAAATAGTTTGAGAAGCTCTGAATTATATATTAAAAAACAAATAATATTTCTAATTTAATCACTACAGTTTTAATTAAATTGATGATTGTACTCCATGGATTAACAACGAGAAATTTATGATGACGAAAACAACTATAACATGCAACGAAAAAGAACTACTATAAAATAAAGATGAATAATAAAATGACAGAATTCGAGGAAAGGAAATTTTGCTAAAATTGGTTTTAGTAAGATATAACTAGAAATACTTTTGATAGAAAATTAAATTTAGGAAATCAATAAAAATAAAATGAAAAATACTTTTAATATTGTAATGTCGCCTTTAGAAAAACTAGATTCATCAAATAACTCATTCTCCAGTTCTTCAGAAGTTATGTTCAAAAATCCCGAATCTTTTAATAATGAATCTGGGTTTTTATCTATTACATATGAACTGAACACGTTGGATTTTAAATATTCTATAAATCTACTTGGCGATGAAAGAGCCATCTAGGAAAGATAAATTATGGAAGTTTTTAAATAAATATCAACTTCTGTAAGATCATTTGTCATCTGACTTTCACAATTCAAGGAAGTGCGATAAAATTGATTTGACAAGGGCCTTAACAAAGGACATTGCTTGCATTCGCCTAACCCCTCATCACTAAAATATCCTGCTGGACATCGGTTACACTATTGAAAAACATTTAACTTTCAATATATTCATAAAAAATAAAATCAAATTTTATGAAATCTTTTGAGTGAATGAATAATTGAAAACTGTTTAGTTAAACCAATATTATACGATGGAAATGTTTAGTTAGTGAGCTCTTTTTGTTTCGAATGAAAATATTTCTAACTCTTAGTGCCTGCAGATGCGGTCGCTATACTTAAAATTTCAATCGACGATTGAATTCATTTTTTAGTTACAAAATATAATAGTCACAAAAATTTGCCATTTTTGCTAACAATACAGTGAAATATATAGTTTCAACCAACGTTTTGAGAGTTCCCCAGAGATTTCAATATGGAGAATGACTGACTTTCGAAATTCATTGACTCACCGAAAGTTTTTAGCTTTAAACTTAACTTCCTGCTCCAAAATACACATAAATCCCAAATGTAAGCTTACCGACTACTAAGGCCACTCATATGCGTGAAAATTTCATTATATATCTGTTTGAAATTTATGCCAATAATTGGTGATTACAGCCTAGAAGCCTAAATTTTGAATCTGTACGAAAGATAATATGTGGAATGCAGACGATTTACTTACAATTTTAAATTATTTTGCAAACGAATTCATATAGTAAATTTATATTTTTTTTATAATTTTCAGCAAATCTTACATTTTAAAAGTTTATTGTATTGCGAGGAGAAATAAAATTACAAAGATCTGAATAAATATTTTATACAATTGATACAAGATCTTCTTTTCATTTTGAAAAAAATATATCTGTTTCTCTTTTTCTGGTTATTTAAACAAAATCTGATATACATTGTGCAATTGCTCGATACGATAACTAAAGAGACTGTTGAGACAATACAGCGGTTTCGAAAATTGGTTTCAGCCATGATTGATTGGTTGCGCAAATTATTCAGAAAACTCAGTATAAATTTATTTACAAATTATCAAAGTCAACAATTTAACTTAGAAATTTCTAAATAATTATCATTAAATTCCAAAGAAGACTGATTTAAACCCCTTAATGATTATAATAAATCATCGAATAAATCAGTTATCTAAATAAATAACTCTAAATTACAATATTCTACCATGGTTTTTGTACTCAAGCAAATGATTGATTCGCCCCTAAAATCATCTAAAAAGCATCAAATTTCCCTAAATTTAGTAATTAACTTAGCTATTTTAGTAATTACCCTTTAATACCAACATTCATCTCTTTATATGCCATTAAATGACCATATCTCTCTTTTCTACCCACTAACTTTGATCTTAATACGTATAATTTCCAAATATCACAAATATTTCACATTGAGATCTAAAATCAAGTAAATTAAATTAGTGATTAACCCTAAATAATTTTAAAAATCTATAAAATCTCTATATTCCTTCAAATGACCATGATTCTATATTTTACTCTTAACTGATATTTAACCGATTTAATCTCTAGAAATCTTAAAATCACGTGATAAGTCAGAAATTTCACCACAATAAAGATTAATTTTCATTATTTGTTGTCGATGTTCAACATTCCTCTCTTAAAAGATAATATTTCCACACTTTTGTCATAGATATCCTCACAATCAATAACCGCCTATAACATCTTAAATAAGGTAAAATAATTTAATGCATCAATTGATATCAATCCCAATTATCTCTAGATCTCAAATATTAGTAATCTTTGTTTAAGTGTTAAAACCACTGTCTTCATTTTGGGGTTTCGATCTCTTTATTTTCCAATACGTTTAATTGTGTTTGTTATCTGCCGTAATGAAATTTTAGTTCGATTCGGGATTGGTTTTGGGAATTACTTAATAGGGGAATTGCACAAAAAATTTTCTTTATGTCCGGTAGTATTTAAATAGGCTAACTATATTTTGGAATTCTAGTTTGGATTAGTTTATTGTAAATTCTTATTTTCTTCTTTTCTGAAATTTTGTTTTCTTATTGCTTCTGGAAATTTTCTTTTTACTTCGATTTTTTTCGATTTTGAATTCTTTCAATTCTTTATAGTAAATTATTACTATAGAGAATTACTATATAGATCATTTTGTTGGGTTGCGGGGCCGTGACTCGAATTAAGTTAAATAATGTAATTTGTAAATACATTTAAAAAATTATATATAAACAATTGACGTTATATTACAAGGACAAATAAACTTTTAACGTAACTATTTTTATTTATGAACATTGTATTTCCAGTTGTTGTATTTCTAACTGTTTTTTAAATTTACGTTGTCTATTAAAATCGTAAAAATTATCTATTATTTCGCGCGGTATTTTTGTAAAATACGCTAATTGGAATTTATAGATTAAATAGAATAAATAACTTAATTAATGACAAATTACATTAGATTCTGAGGAAGGATATGTTCCAGGTGGACAATTATTTTTTGATACCTCTGATTTTAGTTGAATATTTTTATTGCATTTTGATAACATAGGCCGCAAATCAAAAACAATTGGTTCAAAATAATTTTCATTGGCTAGTTCTAATAATTATTATTTAAAAATAATTTTTACAAAATTCCCTTACGAAAAATATTATTGGTTGAAACATTGATCATTCCATTCTCATTACAAGTAACAAATTTACCTTAATTATATATTTAATAAATATATTTAAATAAATAAATAAGAAAATATATATATATATATATATACCGTCTTGCAACAAATATATGGTCCCGACTTCAATTGTCTTATTATCACACATTTCACCGATGACACAGGCATTTTTATAATCCGGTGATTTGCACAGTTCTTCAGAATTTATAGCGCCTAATACAAATTGTATGACAAAATTTTAAAATAAATCAGTAGGAGAAACACATTTTTAATATAATTTAATTTTCAATTATTTGAAATAAGGTTTGTAGAAATCTCATTAAAATACATGAACCATTTCGTTGTGAATTCTTAGTGCAATATTATGTTAACCCAAGCTTATAATGAATTTTTTTATCACTGTTAACTTCTAAAATAATTTTCTAAAGGCCGAGACCCAGTTAAATAGGCTTATTATAAGTTTATTATTTCTCACTTGATAATATTACCAAAAAGATAAGCGGATAATGAGTTCATGCATTGAAGAACCTATATAAACGATGTACGAGAAATGGGATTTTATAAATAAATTTTTGATAATAATAGAATATCGTGTTGTAAATTGAATTGCAAAGTTTCAATGCATTTTTATATTGTTGATTGTATTGCATATTTTTTGTGATTTTCCATTAAAATTCGATAAAGTTCACTTATTTAAATAACATTAATTATTACGCAACGATTAAACCGCCACCCGAGATCAAACTCGAACGTAGTCCTTCAACCGGTTTGGAGATTTTCAAATTATGCCGTACTTTCTGAATTCATGACTCCCAGGATCAAGGCTTCTTGGTTCAGAAGATGAAAATTCACTCCTACTACGATCTAGTCTATTATCATCAATATTCCTAGAGGCCAAACTGATATCCGATACATGTCAATTAACAATATATATACTTAGATTGAATTTAGAATAATTTTCGATTTTGGTCAGAATTTAAATTAATAAAATATCGTAAATTTAGATATTTATAAAAAATATTTATAAAATATATTTATTGGTACACAAATATTTTGGGTGCAAATTATAAATGTAATTAAGACTTACATAAAAGACAAAGTTTTCCTTCTGCACAATTCGATGGACATTTAATTTTTCGGTATTCAATATTTTTTCCTCGTTCCAGATGATGACTTAATTGAAAATAGCAATATTTATCAAGTGTTCGTCTAAAATGTATTAACTAGTGCTTTCTTAAATAGTATTATAAAGGAAAAAAACTTTTTGGTCCCCTTTATTTCATAAGGCGTGTTTCAAATGATAAAAAATTCAGTATAAAATGAATTTCGAAGTGTATAAATTTTCGAACTGAACCTTTCGTGTCAATTGTTCATACTTATCATCCAAAACAGTGGTTCCTACCCGATTATAAAATATAAAAATTTTCATTCCACCTTTCCATTATATATATATATATATATATATATATATATATATATATATATATATATATATATATATATATATATATATATATATATATATATATATATATATATATATATATATATATATATATATATATATATATATATATATATATATATATATATATATATATATATATATATATAATGTACTTTTTATGTCCTTCGTTACGGGCCTCAGTACTTTTTAAACTACTGAAATATTTCATCTTCTTCATTGTTGATCGTTTTCAGTTTGCTTTATTATTTTCATTTTTCCGACTATCAATCAATATTTTTTTATTTAACACAAATATTGATCGATATTCGGAAAAAAGAAATAGAGAATAACACGAAATGTTAGTTTGCAATAGAATTACATTTGATTTCTTCATTCATTTTGAATTTCTAAATAGATGTCCAACTTGGACAGTCCAAGTATAAAATATATATTTCACAACATAATGTTTTCACATAAATTTTCTGGGACTTTTATTTTGATACCGTGCTTAAATTTTCAAATTAAAATTTAGAAATTAACAACTTTCGCAAACATACAAATTTAAAATCATTAAAATTTTGATAAACATATTATTGAATTAAAATTAAGCAATATTTACGCAATTTAATGCATCTATTTAACATAGAACTTTACGAAGTTTCTGAAAATCCATTTCTTATCATCATTTCAAAAAGTGGTTTTATGTAAGTTGGACTAGTTTTTTCGAACCCCCCCCCATACAAATTCCCAACAGTTATTTTTTTACAATTCTAACACTGAACTATCTAGTGATTAGACGAGATATTAATTTAAATTAAATTGCATATAAGTGTGTAAGTTACCTTATTTCTTGTAGAATGTCATAAAATGTCAACTCCTCTCGTCGCAGAAGTAAAAATGAGAGAAACAACTTTTCTTGTTTGTCAAGTATACGGCAAAAGATAAGCAATGTACAATTAATGAACATATTAAAATGCTGCTCATTTTGAAAGAAAAGTAAATATGGTTGCATGGTATTACAATATTGTTGGACTAGCTTTATTTCGCAACTTAGCAATTGGTTGGGTACCCACAATCAAATATCACTTGATATTCCTATGATCTGGCATAAGTCATAAACTTATTTCAATGATTGTTATTTTTGCTACGTTAATCTTTCGCTTACTATCATTAGAACTGGAAATATATCATACCCAAATATTCAATCCACTTCTTGGTCAATGCTATACTCATATTCAATTTCAGTACCCAAGAAACCTGATTATTTGCTTAAAGTAGAGACAGATGCTAAAGACACAGATGTTGACCTATACTTTGTACATAAAAATTATGATTTTCTTCCATCAGTATCTGATTTAAATGATAACAGACCTCAATATTTTCACAACCTGAATTAAGCGATTCTATCCGTTAACTGAAGCTGACTAAAGATAAGAGTGAATTGCTAGCATTAAGATTAAAAGAAAAAAGCTTAATAAAAAAAGGTGTTAGAATGTCATATTATCATATTTTTCAAGTGAAAAATGATCTCTGTTATTGTGGTGTCATTGACGGTTTATCTCAGTTCCTTGAAGAGGAACATAATTCTGCTAATGAAGTCATTTTATTGATTCCTCAAAATATAGAGTCAAATCTGCTTTGAATTATCATTCTTACCTGCTACATATTCAGTGATTAAATGGGAAATCTACAAAAAACTGAAAGATATTCTGCATGCCATACATTTTAATAAGTATTAATTGATAATATATGTAGATCTGAAAGTCTTTGTTATTCTAGCTGAACTACAAGTAGAGTTTACAAAGTTCTGCTGTTTTCTATACCTTTGGCATTCACGAGCAAGACACAACTACTAAAAAGACAGTATGGCCTAAGTATGATGACTTTACTGTTGGACTAAAGAATGTTGCTTATCTTCCACTTGTTTCACTGAACAAGATTATATTACAATCTTTACTTATAAAATTAGACTTCATTCAACAGTTTATGAAAGTGCTTGTCAAAGATTGTTATGTAATGAAGAAAAAATGAAGAAAAAAACACCAAAAACTGAGTTCTGCGAAAGTAACAGAAGGTATTTTCATTGAACCACAGTTGAGACAGCTGCTTCTTGATCAGCATTTTGATGACACTCTGACACCAGTTTAAAATGCAGCTTAGGTGTTTGCAATGGTTTTCATGGCGACATAAAGCTGCAATTTTTGAATCTCTGATCAATAATTTGATGAAGAATAATGAAAGTCTTGGCTGTAGTATACCACTGAAACTTCACTTTATAAGGAAACATGTGCGATTTGTCTGATGAGCATGGTAATCGATTTCATTGAGAAATTAATGAGATGGAAAGTCGTTATTAAGGAAATCATTCACCTGGATCACTTACTGACTACAGCTGGATTTAAGTGATTCAAAGTCCTCTCACAGAAACTCCAGCGTGATGAAACATTTTAAGAACTCTTTTCCAATTTCACCACTGATTATTTTTTCCATTGAATTTATTAAAAAGAGAGCTTGAAGACTATAAATCAGTAATATATCGATGTTTTTTGATACTCACGAATTTTCGGCACTGCCTTTTTACGTTCATTATTTTCTTAATTCAACTTACTTTTAATATCTCACTTTACATTACATCTATATATTTAATTTTAAATATAACGCAGTTCATAAAAAAGAAAAAATGCTTTTAATTAAAACTTTACACGTTAAACGTTAAAAAAAATGTCAAAATAGAATTTGGCGTTTCAAAATTAACAAAGTAAAAATGAAATTGTTTTCGCAAAAAAAATTTCATCAAATTTTATTGGACAGTGTTATTAGATTAAATTACGATTAATAAAAGAAAAATGAATATTAACTCGAATAAAATGGATAGAGGCAAAGTCCAAATATCAAAAGGAGTTCTTAGGTAAATATTACAAGAAACACTGACACTCATCGTACTTAACTGTTCATATGAGAGAGCAAATGGAAATATTTGGAAATGATCAATATGGGATTTGTAAGGAGTCCTAAACATAATCGAATCCATCATTATTGCCTGTTGAAAATCCTCAATGTTACATATCAAACCTAATTCATCAATATTGGATATATATAAAAAAATGCCTAAAGTAGATTTTGAAATTATTTTTGCAATGATTGCAATAGTTTTATTAAGATACAATAATTCATCATTGTACATAGATAGAATAGTACATTCTTTGTTCCCAAATGTAAATATCACCTAAAATAATATTAAATTATAAAAAATGAAATCAATATATAAAATAAATTTGTGCAAACTATTGGATGAATGAATAATTTTCAAATGCTGGGAATTTAGAGTGCTCTCTCAAGTTTCTATGTTACAATAAAAGTACAACAACAGAATGTGTCCTACCTTTGAATAATTGTAATAATATAAAATACATATATTTCTCTTTACTCGCCTATCAAATAAACTTGAAGAAAAAATTGTAATAAATTACTGCGACTATAATTTATTTATTTATTTATTTATTTATTTATTATTATTATTATTATTATTATTATTATTATTATTATTATTATTATTATTATTATTATTATTATTATTATTATTATTATTATTATTATTATTATTATTATTATTATTATTATTATTATTATTATTATTATTATTATTATTATTATTATTATTATTATTATTATTATTATTATTATTATTATTATTATTATTATTATTATTATTATTATTATTATTATTATTATTATTATTTAGCGTTGCCAGACGTCACGATTAATCGGGAATGTCCAGTTTTCAGAGATGTTTTCAAGTTTCCCCAAAAAAGTCTTGGCAACAGCCAAATGTCCCGATTTAGATTTATTATAAAAAACCAAATTAAATTTATGAAATACATAATCAAATAATGTTTAAACGGAAACAAACATAAAAATCTGCATGAACCCTGCTGAAATATGAAAAAAAGGTTTTAATTTTTAATATCATAGAAGTTGTGTCAGTTCGGTGTTTGTTTTATGCATGCACAACTGTTTGGTTAACAGTTCGGATATTTAAATTAAGTTGTTTATAGTTTACGTAGTAAGTATAATTTAAAATTCTGATATTATTTAATTAATTACCTTTAACTATAGTTTGAAAATGCCAAAAAGATCATGCCAGTATTTGGAAAGATATACCGAAGAGTATCCATTTATGAAGAAAGGAAAAACAAACACCCAAATATATTGTTTACATTGCAAAGTTTATATCAGCATAAGCCATGGTGGTATTTCGGACATTAAAAAGCATATATTTCATCAAAAACATATACCTGCTGTACTATCATCCAGCAATTGTAATAATTTAAGGTATTATTTTGTGAATCCACAAAACGATGAGAACGAAAAAATGATTACAAGTGAATTGTATTTTGCTTATCATATCATTAAACATCACCAATCATTTACGTCCAATGCCTGTATCAATAAATTATTTCCATTGTTATTTTGTGATTCAAAAATTGCCGCAAAAGTATGCTTCCTCCAGAACTAAGGCGACAAGAATGATAACACCGGTTTTGGCCCCACATTTGTTACATGTCATTTGCAATGAACTGAAAAAGGTTTTTTATTGCAGTATTAGTATTGATGCAAGTAATCATAAGGCGGAAAAAATGTTTGCTCTCGTAGTACAATATTTTAATATCACTGGAATTCATATTAAATTATTAAAATTGGATAATTTAAAAGGTGAAAACTCTTATATGGTTGCTTCTTTTTGTATAAAATCTCTAAAAGATTTAAAAAGAAATATGAAAAAGTGTAATGGATTTTGTGGTGATAATGCTAACGTTAATTTTGGAAAAAAGAATGGGTAAAAATAACGTATTCACAAATTTGAAACTTCAACTCGGTGTAGATATAGAAGGCATAGGTTGTCCAGCACATATAGTACAAAATGCAATGCATACTGCTTCTGATCAATTATCATGTGACGTAGATCAAATTGTGGTGAAAATATTTAATTATTTTTCAATTTATACAGTTCGCACCAAACGTTTGAAGAACTTCTGTGATTTTGTAGGAATTGAATATAATAATCTTTTATCGCACTCCAAAACCAGATGGTTGTCGCTAATGCCAGCAGTTGAAAGAATATTGAAGCATTTGAAGCACTCGAATCATTTTTCTTGTCAGAGGAAAGATCGCCTAAGACTTTGTTGAATTTCTTTCAAAATCCATTGAGTGAAGCTTTTTTCTGGTTTATACACAGTGAGTCCAGTTTATTAAATTTTCAAATAATGCAAATTGAAAAAAAGAAGCAATTTATTATTGAAGTACTAGATATTTTGAAAGATATTCTTAAAGTAGCAACAACAAAACTAAATACTGGTTTTATGCTCGGAAGTGTTAAGACAATATTAAATAAAAAAGAAAATTCTGGAGAATTATCAAAATCTGAGATGGATAAATTTAAAACTGAGTTGGTAGAATTCCACCAAACTTTCGTTCAATACTTCAGCCAGTGGGTTAAGCCATTAGAAGTGTACTCATTATTTTCTTGGATTCTTTTAACAGTGAAACCAACACGGGAGAAAGTTGAAATATGTTATAATTATATGATATGCAAAAATGTTACTTTAAACGAATTCCTTCTTTTTACCGAGGTAACTAAGGTCCAAGAAATTGTTGAAGAAGAAATAAATAATAATTTGGAATGGCACAACAAAATAACTTCTGATAAGTGGGTATGCGTATTTTCAAAAATGTCGAAAGAATTTCCTGAACAATATGTTGATATATATATCGTATGTGTGAATATTTATTTGCGCTACCCGGACATAATGCCAATGTGGAAAGAATTTTTTCGCTTATGTCAATACAGTGAACGGATGAACGGAGAAGAATTCTACCAGAAACAGTAGCAGCTATTTTACCGTGCTTGCTAAATTTGGATCAAAACTTCAGCAAAATGAATATTACAAAAAATAAAGAAATTTTAAAAGCTGCTAAAAGTAGCAATAAGTACTGAGTTTGTAAACTAACAGCTCATAGCGTCACTCTGTTCGTGCACTTAGTATTCAATAATCGCTATTCTCTTTATTTATTATTTTAGTCATTTCATGTGATGTTAGCTTAAATAAATTTTTATATAAAGTTAATGAAATGAATTTGAATTTTTATGTTCCTATTAAATTTAGTTTATTTTTATAAGCAAAATAAATTAATATATTAAATATAAAAAAATTTTTGTACTGTCCCGATTTAAGTTTTGAAAATTCTGGCAAGCCTATTTTTATTATTATTATTATTATTATTATTATTATTATTATTATTATTATTATTATTATTATTATTATTATTATTATTAATTATTAATTATTATTATTAAAATAAAGTCAAAAAATGTTTAATCCTAAAGTTGGGTACCTGTGATTTAGCACAAGGTGGAATAATAATTGATTTTCAGAGAATAAAATTCTTATTTTAACAATCACATTTAACATTATAAACATACAAAAATTTATTTTTAAAAATTAAAAAAATACTTCTTTTTGCATCTGTAAAGTTGGTTTGAATGAGAGAACAGTTTCTCCTTTGTAAATTAAATTTATTTCTTGAGTCAGTATTCCGAAAGAATGAAAAAATATAATTGTAAATTCCCCAAATATGCTAATTTGACTTTCAGACCCTTTAATATTTTATTATTATTATCATTATTATTAATTTTAATAATAATAATAATAATAATAATAATAATAATAATAATAATAATAATAATAATAATAATAATAATAATAATAATAATAATAATAATAATAATAATGTATTTACAAATATAGTGTCTGAAACTGTCCACGTGGTCAATACAAAGCACCGGGTGTAAATGCATAAAAGATATTCTGAATTCCAAATTTATTAGAATTAGGAAATTTTTATAAAATTACCTGGAAAGTGGTGAAGTGAAAATGAATTGTTTTTTTTTAATAAGACCAACAAAATAATTATTGAATTTCCAACTAAATTGATTAATTTTATTTTGAACGTACTCACAGCTTTTCTATTAATATTGAAATTTTATTTATATTATTTTAATATTGTTTTATTTACGTTTAAACAAATGATTTAAACGACCAATATTTTCTCTATTATTTATTGTCATAACCAACGTTCCCTCTTATTTTTTTCGGGCTGCGCGAAAAAATAACGTTATGTGCTCATATTTTGAAAAGTAACCAGATTGTGCGCAAAGAGAAAATTTTGTTTTGGTAAATTAAGACTTTTTATTTTTATAAGAACTTTTTTATTATTAGAAAAACAAATTCCATTTTAATTTAATTACCCCGTCGATCTTTATTATTTTTCCATAAATTGAAAACTTTTTGTACATCAATTTCGTCTCCACGTCTTAAAAATAATTTGATACGCATGAGATGGTCCAAATGAAATGTCTCCAATCTGTTTCTGGCCTTTTTTTTAATGGCATTCATTTGAATAAACCCACGCTCGCAATCTGCACTGGATGCTTGAAAGGTCGCAGAAATGTCTATTAAAGAGAAAAGCTCTTGAAACTCCTGCTGCTTGTTGGCAAGGTCTACCATATCCGCGAAGCTGCTTACGACGTTAGAATTAAATTTGGTTTGGTATAAAAATTTAAAATTCGAATATTGGCTTAAAATTTGCTTCTTCACTTCTTCACTATAATTTGGAATAATTTAAAGCCAATCGGTTCAAAGAATTAGTAAGAACGTTAACACAATATTTAGAGATTGGATCATTTGAATTTTCAACTTCACCTTTGCAATACTCAATCAAAACATCATAATTTCGAATAAATGGAATCACTGCTAAGTGCCGCGAAAGCCACCTTACCTCATTGAAAGGTCTAAAACTCAAAACATCGCATTCCATTACTGCAGCTAAATCTTGAAATTTGCCTTTTTTCACAGATGATCTATTGAACATTGTGTACACCGTTCTTAATAAAGTCTCTAGAGTTTTCATTAAAGGTATTCCCTTCCATGCATCGTCATTTCCAAGGTCTTCTCTGTGAGCCACACAATGCTGAGCTGATAAATATAGAATATCTCGTAGTATCTTTGCTACTCCACCCAGCATAACCGCAGCTCCGTCCGATGTCATCATTACCATTTTAGCCATATCCAACTTAAAATCAGAGTAGAATTTTTTGATAGCTGCCACAATTGATAAAGCGTTACAAGCACTTAACTGAATTATAGTTGCAAAAGAGGTTTTGTAATCAAAGTTTGTTCTGAATTTTATGTAAATTATGAGGATTTTATGAACAGAAATATCCGTGCTCTCATCAATTATTAAGCAATGATATTGTGATTTTCTAATAGCCTCGAAATCCTCATTCTGAACTACTTGGTTTATGCATTCCACGAATTCAAAGGTATCAATTTTGCTGCGCCAACTTTCAGGAATTTCAACATATTTTGATACGTGGTTATTTATTTCCTTCACAGAATTCATTGAAGTGTTCAATTTTATTGCCAAAATTACGTTGTCAATTAAAACTTTAACCATTTTTGGATTTGCCTTTTGTCTTTCAGCATTTTCTATTCGTACCTCACGGTCTTTAGGAGTCTCAGTAATCAGTCGAACTAATCCACCACATTTACGAGTTGTAAGAATTTCAACCGCTTCAATGTGTGTTTTGTGATTTAGATGACGTTTCAGATAATCCAATTTCCAATCATCCCACTTTTTCCCAATTGAAAAATCTCCATCTACTTTCGCTTCGGTACAAAATTTGCACTTAATTTTACTTTCTTCTTCATTGAATTCGAATATACAATCTAGTTTAACATGGCAGAGTTCACGTGAAATTGGTATTTTGGTCTTAACAAGTTGCAAAAGCCAAGCAGGTTTGAAATTTGGACATACTTTTTTGGATGTTGACATTGGTTGACTTGAGGAGTTTCTTTTTGACATCTTTGAAGCTGGGATTGAATTTATTTAAAAAAAAACAACAAAAATAAATAATAATACATATACCATTTACAATTCCTCGGCACAGCACAATATAAAATTCGTAACAAAATATTAACTTTATTTGGTCGATGTTTGAAATATACTAATTATATTGCTTTATAATAGCAATTAGCAATGTAAAAATAAGCCTACTTTTATCGATATTAAAAATTATTTTAAAAAACGGTTAATAATTTTAAAAAAAATCCACGAGCAATTTTCTTATGCGCGCAAAATGGAATGCTGTGAGCAACAATTTTTTTTTCTGAAGGTTCTCTTCACAACATTGCAGAGTCGATTTTTCATTTCAGCAATTATAAACGTCATACGAAACGAAAGCATAATTTTCTTATGCCACTTTCACTGAGTAATGTATAAATAATGCCTTCACTGACATTCAAGTGCATTGTTAACTCTGGTTGTAATTTTCTTTTCATTCTGAACCATTTTTCTCAGGCCTTCCTGGCTTTTCCTCATCATAAACTGAGGTTCTACCACTCATGGGCGTCCGCAAGGGGTGGGGGCAAGTGGTGGCACTTGCCTCCCCCTGAATTTCCCAAACCATTCTATTTTTCGATTAATTTAAACACATTTTAATAGATACGCACAAATAATGTTGGAAAAAGCTAAGACAAAATTAAGAAAAAAATTTATTTTAAAAAGGCTTCTTGTTTTTTTATTGTTATTAATTATATCTGAAAATCAATGATTTCAAATCATCTTATTTGTATAAAAAATTTTCAATATTAACTGACGTTCTGGTTTTAAAAAAAGTGTTTTATTTTGTAAATAAACGAAAAAAAGTCCTATTTTTTATAATGCCCCAAATATTTATTATACACATGCGCTTTTTTCAACTCTCTTCCCCCTAGAAAAATTGTCAACTTGGTAAAAAAAATATTTTTGCCCCCTCCCCTTGGAAAAATTCCTGCGGACACCCAAGCTACCACTCTTAAAATAATTGTACCAGCAGTAAATTGTTGATTTTGATTGACACTCATCACCAAAACACCACTCACCTCTTTTTTGACTTCTTCTTATACTCTTGGATTTCATAAAGAGAAAACGAATGTAACCACGATATTGCACGCCTTATATGGACATTTTAAAATAAGTGCTAAATTTACTTGAAGGCTTCTATAAGAGTCTCACTACTTATTGGGCTCACCATGTAACTCACATACATCGCGTTATAAATTCATTATCAGAATTACTTTTGGAAACGATCTAATAAAGTAGTAAGTGCAAATATTGTTAAAAATTTTCCATTTCCATTTACAATAAACAATATAAGATTTCTTAGGAAGTAAAGAAATTGATGCTTAACCCTGCAGAGCGCGCGCTAAAAAAATTACATGGATGCGCGCGTTGGGTCTCACAGACCCAATATTGTTTTCTCATGATTTATAGACTTATTGATTGGCAAAATAAAGCAATATTAAATTTTAAAAGATTTATTACTTTATAAACAATTGTGAAGTGTAGAAAGTACCAAAACATTCTTCTTCTTTTTAGGAATATAAGAAACTAAAGTGCAGCTATCCTCAAAGCCAAACAAACGAAATTAAAGTAAAGCTGAAATGAATCAGCTACAGAATGTTCTGAATTGATGCTACGCCACAAAAAAATTTTTTACGCAAAAAAAGATCGTCTGGGTCTGTGAGACCCAACGCGCCCTCTGGAGGGTTAAACCTATGTGCGACACCTCAAAGATTTATAGAATATTTAATAATGAAAATAGCATTTAATTTTAAAAAAATAATTACTTTAGTAGATATTACAGCATTAATAGATAAATAATGTGTGATTCTTGGAAATATATTAGTTAATATAAATCTATGATGTAAGTAATTCCAAATACAGTTACTGGTGAACATAGAACATTGAACTATATATAAATGTTAACAAAATAAACAATGATTTAAAGACAAACTATCGCAAATTTCATATAATTTTGTAGAATCCATTTCCAAATAATCACTCGTTTTATTTAAACATTCCTTGATAAAGCTTTCTCTACCTATTTTAATTATAATTTCCCTTATAAAAAATTATGTATGGCAACCATTTATTTCCTTAAAATTTATTTCATGGGTTTGGAAATCTATTTCATCAACAGAGCACTGAGAATGTTCACAAAATTGATGGAAATAATTTTCAAAAAATTTCTTCTGCTCATTTAATGCATTTATCTTTAAAACCGAGTCCTTAAAATAAAAAAAATTTAAAAAAATCTTTAAGCTTTTAAAAATTTTCAAATTATAGTTAATAATTTAATTTACACAAAAAAGATGAAAAATTTAACTCATAAGTATTACCATTTTTACTGACAATGTTAATTTCTTTTTGTATATTTCACCTTTGCTGCGTTTAATTAAGTATAGTTTTGTTTGGGCTTTCGTTTAAATTGGATTATTTGACCATATCATTGTATAAAAGTAATTTTATATTGTATGAAATAAGTTTAAAAAAAATTTTAAAAAATTGGATTAACAAGAAAAAGAATAAGCTTGATTCCTATAGAAAGAAATTCAGAAAACAACATTAACTTGAGATGTATTTATGCACAATAAATCTCCAGGATTAACCAAAATGATCTTTTATTTTTGGATGAAACAGGTGTAAATTTGCACTTAAAAAGACATGGATATTTACCAGTACACACAAAAAAATGTTAGTAGCCTAGTGGCAATTGATAACGCAGGAGTGGCGGGGTTTAGTATTAGGATATGATTGCTGGAACAAAGCTTCTGGATATCTGAATCTTTCATATTCAATATTAATAAATCGATCATCTGGTAGATCATAACCCTTATCAAGTAATGATGAAAAAGCAGCAGTTTGCATTTCTTGTTCAAAATAAAAAGCAATGTAATACAATTTCTCCTTCATATCTCAAACAATTTCTCTTTCGGCAGTATTTGTAAAACTGTATCCTGTGCCTGTCATTTTTCATTAGTTAATAAGTAAAGTCTCGTCCAGCTAAATCACATACCTTTCATAAATTGTCATAGAGCGAGATATATAGGATCACTAGATTCCAGAAAGATATCCTAGGTATGACCTAAAGCGTACAAAGAAGGAACTGCTTGAATTGCAACATACATCATTGGCTCCAACATAATTTGAGTCATGTATTCTGTGTCAGTATTGAGAATATCGAAAAGAACTTCTCCATTAGTAATTAAAGTTGCATTTGTAGCAGCAATCGATTTAAAATGCACAAAGACATCTATAATTTAATTTAATTGTCAACACGAATGAATCAGTATCAATTCTTTGAGTTAAACCATTTAACGCGTTTATTAACTTTGGTTTGATTCATAATTGAAACAAGAAGACTCCGAAAATGATTTATTTTTCAATATCAAAATTGCAGAAACAAAAAACAACCTTCAGCAAAAGAAATTCCAGTCAAAACCTAAATTCGAAAATCCAGAAAAAGACGACTTTTTGAAGGAACGACAAAATATCATTAATTCAAAATAAATACCAACAATCGAAAAAATCTCAATCCAAAAAAATCCAAATTCGACTACTTGCATCTGCACACGGGCAAGAAGAAGTATGCACACACAGACGCCAGTAGTCCGAATTAACCAATAATCAATATGATGTTTCCTGTCTGAATGAGGAAAAACTAATGTAATGTTAGTTTTCGACTTGAATCCTTAGTAATAAAAAGCTTTCGATTATAAAATAATTGCTGATTTCATCTTATTAATAACTGGAGGATGACTATATATGTTGATTTAGCATTTACAGATTTCCATTTAAAATCACTTCAGTTTTACATTATTTTTAGAATTTTATCATTCATAATCTTTCAAATTAAACCGAATATAATCAATAACTAATAATTATTTAGCATTCATTTTAAACCTTTAAATAGCGCTACAATCATACATTATTTGATAGAAAGTCATGTGTTGGGATTTTTATTGACAGAAAAAGTTATTTATAGATAATATTGCAAACACTTCATTGAGGTTGACCCAGAGAAAAGGAAATTTGCTGTTACTTTTTTTTTAAATTTTTATAAAAGACCCACCCCCTACTTTTTTTTAATATTAATTTTTGTTTTAATTATCGATTACGTAATAATTTTAATTTTTGTTTAAATCATTGATTATGTAATAATTTAAATTTTGTTTTAATTATCAATTATGTAATATTTTTAATTTTGTTTAAATCGTTGATTATATAACAACATTTTTCTTGTTTTAATTATCGATTATGTAATAATTTTGATTTTATTTAAATCATTGATTACGTCATAAATTTTGATTTTTTAGAAGAATTATTTATGTCAATATACTTGAAATTTAATTTTCTATGTAATGAGACTATGATGTAATCAAAATTCTGAAATTTCATTTTTAGTACACAAGTTTTGAATTTTATGATCTTTTTAAACAAATTGAGATCTTTTTTACTCAAACAATATATAGATAGAATTTAAAACTCTACAAAATGACATCATTATTTATTCACACTCAAAACACCTAAACCAATGCCTTTTTCAGCCAACTTTTACATACACATATATTTTCAACTTTTAAAAAATACAAATTGTTCATCTATACTTAAGAAAACCCGTTCTGATATTAAAAAATTATATTAAAAGACATATTAAAAGATATATTAAAAACTAAACATTTATTAAAATCCCAGAGAAATTCGAGCACTATCTAATCTCCAAATCGGTGATATGACATCTTTATCATCTATTTTATATCCCTGTATTAAAATATTTACAAACCAGCTTTCCCCATCTTTATATTCAATTTCTTCAAAGGCATCATGAAAACAGGAATTTCGATTGTTGATGATTGTATTTCCATTGCAACTTAGATTCTTATTGATTTTCCCCAACACTTTATTTACTGCAACATCTTCTTTTGTTATATGAGCGATGAAACTTGAATATAGCGACTTGATCAATTTGACTGCATTTGAGAATTTCTATGGAATTTCGTCTACCAAGAAATATATCCTATGGTTATAATACATTTGTACTGGTTTCACATCATTCTTGACATGCTTCGTCTCAGTCATTTTCTTAATTGAATATAACAAGTAACATAAAAATACTATAACAACATAAAAATAATTTACTATCACAAGTAACAATAACAAAATAAAAATTTTGTAACGCTTAAAAATAGAGTAAAAACAAATTTTTTATATCATAAAATTTATTAATTGACAACCATCATCATTCGGAAAATGAGGGTGATATAACAAATCTTGATCTGGATCAACTATGGACAGCAACATTTCTTCATCAGAATCATCAGCCATAACCATACCACCCCCTCTATAATGACCATACGCATAACCTTTATTTTTAAGTACCCAATTGCGCTTATCAGCATTAGTTAAAGTCCTCTTATTATTTTCAATACTGAAAAGTTGATGATTTTTACGCGTTATCCTAAATTGGGGTACCGTATAAATCTCATTGTTATTATAACAATTCAGATACGACTAATGAGTTAGTCCAGTATCTTTCATTGTGACCCCTTTTGCTTTCATACATCCCTTACTACCCTTCATGCTATAACATTTTGGGCTTAAAAATATTCATTCATCATATCCAAGACCCTTGCTCTCATCTTTAAATTTCCCTATTAGAGAGTCAAGGTTTTTTGAATATAATGAATGTGTTGGTTCATAATTAGAGGTATCTAATAAATTATCCATTATCAATGCTGGTAAAAGAGAATTTAATTTGCAATTTTTAATTTCCAAGAAGAAGGAATCTGTATCCCCAGCAATTATATTTATTTTACAATTAAATTCTATACGATATTTTTCTAAATCAATGTACTGAAGTTGATACATACGAAGTTTTGATAAATCCAAAACTGATTGACCAATATAACTTGGTCTATTTAAACATATTAAATCTTTTCTTAATAGAACAGATATTAAGTCGTCATCGATTTTAGTAGTTCTTTTGAAATTAGGTTTAGAACAATATGTTAAAACCTTATGGGCTGAATTGCAGTCTTAAATTAATTCGTTTCTTTAGGTTTTCGACAGTCTTACCGTATAGACTGTTGTTTAATAGTTTAAAATAATTTTTATCTAGTGTGTTCGTTGATGATGCCCTAAGTTGTGTGTTAGTATCTATATAATTTTTAAATATTGATGATTGTTCAAATTGTATAGCGCGATGAATCTTAGTGACCTTTACCCCAATATTTGGAGAAGTCTCCAATGAACTACATAATTCTTTTTTGGATAGTGGGTAAGCATCAACTTCTCCACTTTGGATCCTGGTGCACGCATCTTTTCAGCTGCAACAGGGAAATCGTCAAGCTTATCATGAATCGATTCTGGAATTTGCAAATCGACTTCAACAGTATACAACCGAATGTGAGTAATTCCAAGTCAACATTCATCCAATCTTCCAAAAATTTATTTAATTTTATTTAAAATTTTATTTATTTCATCATTAATCCACTTAAAATTACCATCTGGTAGTTTCTGCTTAAGTGCCCAACTATATAGGTTGTTAATATCTATATAGAGCAACTCTGTGTTTTCATCTGATTTTACGTAATGTTTATTAACAAAAGTTAATCCCCCTCAAATCCCACCCTCAAAGAAAATATAAATCTCCATGTCTTGGATCAACTCAATTGGATGATCTAAATTCATGAGCACAGAGTTCCATAACATACCTGGAATACCTAAAAAGTTTAAGGGTTCCAATCTGTTATGAGCTATTGAATTTGCTCTAAACTGTTGGAAATAATCCGCAAGTAAACAGACATCTAATTTTAATTATATCATCATGTAATCCAAAAGTAAATTACAATTATGTTCATTCGTAATGCGCTGAGCCATATCATATTCTACTTCAGTAACACCATCCCAAATTGGTGGTAATTGGGAAGTTCCCTGAAGCACTTCTAGATTAGTTGCAAAATCATATGGGAATATGCCCTTACTATTTAATAATTACCCCGTTAAATTCAGAATAAGTCAATGGAAATGTAGTTTATGTTTGTACAGAATTTTTTAAAGAATCGTTAATAAATTGACAAGAATCGATAAATTTTATAGTTAATCCATCAATTCTTGCATATAAACTTAAAAACTTTTCACTAGTTATAGGAATACAATTAATATTCCATGATTTAAATTTACCTAAGCCAAATTTGAGAATATGATGGAGATCATATCCTCTCAAATTATGAAAAATAACTGGTAAAACCGGTCTAATTCTTCGAAAAGATTACAAGTTAAGCAAGCTGCACCGAAATATTTACCCGAAAAATGGTCATGATCTCTTGCTGGATTTACTAAAGTTTTCTTACACAAATGACAATTTACAGCCGAAGAAAAGTTTATTTTGTCAATACTTTTTTAAAAAACATCATTTTCTTATATCGTGTTTCAAAATATGGAGCCACTATTTGCTTCCCAATTTCTTCAAGTTCATGAAGAAACTGTTCAACACAATCCAATCCTATAAAACTTTTATAAAATTTATCCCCTGTAAAATTATTTATAAAAACAAAACCAGCTGAGATTGGTAAATGTTTTTGATGGTATTTATCATCTTTAGGTAAAATTGCCTCAAAGTTGGCATAAATAACAAATGGAGGAGTGACAATCTTTGACCAATTTGTAAAACCAAGATATTTATCTTCGGGTAATATAAAGAGAGTAGTCCCTAACTGATTTTTATCACACAAACCCTTGTGTCTCATAAAAGAATTAGGAATTTCGAAAACCATTTAAGCATCTCGGACACCATTTACTACAAATCGTAACAGCAGTTACACTAGAATTCTTACAATTCAAAAGTCTATCAAGATTAGTAACACCTATGTAATGATGTGTCAGAATCTTCTAACAAAATTAAGTTAATTGATATCCCCCAATAACTTTAGATCGATAAATTATATCAACATAAGGATGTTTCATAACTTCTTCAGTATTCTTAACATCATTTAATATATTTTCGTTATAAGTTAAAACATTTATCGATAAACCGGGGTTCTGGGATTCAAATTTAGAAATAATACAAAGGCGCATAGGAAGATCTGCAGGATCGAATTTTAATTCCGAAGTATTATAATTATATGGCTTAGATATATTGGTACTAATACTATTATATTTCAAAATGGATAAAATACTATAGAGGAAGAATTCATCATTTGTATTTTTAACATTAACAGTACATGTTTTATTTAACAATGTTTCTGGTGTAGCAATATATCCACGGCCAGTTAATCTGGATATTTGCGAATATTTTGTTATTATAAAACTAATATATTCAATTTTATGTATAACCCAGTTGCTTCCTTTTTCATTAACTTTAATTATTTTTTCATTTAATAAATCAATACCATCTTCTAAGAAGGTAACACTCATGGGTCTAGCAGAATTTGAAATAACGAATGATTGAAATTCGTCATCTTTTTCAAATTCCACTTTCAAACAAAATTGAATTTTTATTGAACCCATCTCGGATGAAACTTTATTTAATTCATTTATTAACTGAGTACGGATCGAAACTGTTTTTAAATTTAAGGATGAAACATCCATTTTAACTTCGGCATGTGTTTTATTTAAATCGAATATAGTTTCAGGTTCGTGTGAACCACCTTGTTGATTAACAATGACTTCTGTAGAAGTTGATGTAATAGAAGTATTATTATTATTATTATTATTATTATTATTATTATTATTATTATTATTATTATTATTATTATTATTATTATTATTATTATTATTATTATTATTATTATTAAAAAGTGAATAAGAGTTAACTATCAAAGGCATGACATCATCATCAGAGTATTACACGCACACGCATATTGTGAAATATAATTTACATACACACTATGAAATACTTTTCACACATTGGGAAGTAAAACTTACACACATTACAAAAAAAAATTTCACACAAACTAAGAGAACATGATTAATCATGTATTTAAACTGCAATCTTAATGCATATGAGTAATAACAAAATTAATAATAATATAATTTTTAATCAAAAACTTTATTAATTTTTTAAATAATCTAACACAGCAATTAAACAATTTTTGTAAGCACAATTAGAATGATCACGGAAGGACACAAGATATTATCAGAAAAATATTCTGATAATTGGATTGAATATTTTATTATTCATAAATTTGGGAAATAATTCTTCAAAACTGTAAGTTTATCTTGATCAGTGACATAGAAAATTCCACTTGTATCTTCTACATCTCTCAATATACATGTTGGATAAAACGAATCTTCACCTTCATACCATTCCAATCGATCTGAATTTTCATGTCCAGCCCAAAATGGTAAATTATTAAATAACCAATACTTTTGGCGTAAAATATTATTTACATTCATAATACATAATTCTTTAATAATTATTCCACCAGCATGATCATTATGAACAACAAAGTCAATAAAATAACAAGACATTATTACTAATAAGATTTATTAAACAGCATCGTTTATACATATAACATTGAATTTAATCATGCAAGGCAATGTTGACCACATGTTTGAGTCATTGGATTTTGATAACGAATTTTATTATACAGAAGGGGTTTACCAATTGTTTGTAGTTTTGTTATCATTATATCATTATATCATTATATCCCATCGGATCAAAAACATGTATTTTATCAGGTTTCACATATATTGCAATCCAATGTTCTCCTCTAAGATATGATGATTGAGTATTGACGACTATAGCTTGGTTTGCGTTCAGATAGGGAATTTTATCTAATGGGAATACTCCAGTAAACTGATTCCCCAACAAAATTTTTCAATTCGATCACCTGAATAGAATTAATTAGTAATAAAAAACTTACTCCATAATAATTTGTTTCCATTGTTTACTTCATTTATACTACGTTTAAACCAATAATGTTTGAAATACTTTCAAACCAATACTTCATTTATACTACGTTTAAACCAATAATGTTTGAAATACTTTCAAACCAATACTGATCGACTTGCAGTAATTTGTAATTCTCTTTCAAAAACTCCGTATACTATTACATAAACCTATTCCTCGAGTGATTTATTAAACTTTACACTTAATTTTAAATTTCCTTGTTGTGATAATTGACTTCGATTCAAATCAAAATCTGGAGACAATACAAATGTAAAAATTGGACATGTATCTTTAAAATCTTCAAGTGTAATCTTACAGTTCATGTTTTTATCCAAATACCCCAGATTTCTCACAATACTTTGCATATACGTTGTAGTATAATCATTTGTGTCAAAGTTTTGTGTATATGTTTCTCGATAGTCATTATATTTGGCTAAAGTGATTGATGTAATATCCAAATGTTTAAAGACTGAGCTGGATTCCTTATATGTTCCCTTAAATTGATATTCAGTTTGAAATGCCACTAAAACGAAATTTGGTAATCTTTTATCAATAAATAATTGTTCTTTGTAAAATGACGATGAACCTTTACTGATTGTAAAGTCGACAGTTTCTTTACTTCTAATTGAATATATAGCATTTTTAGAATTCAACCCTATTTGATGCCCTGCTAAAACTGATGGTTCAACTCGAACTCTGCGAATCAGTAATTTTGCTTCCAATACCTCTATCTTAGGTTCATCTGTTAGCGAATGTATACTGAATGATGATGGGTTTCTTTTCAGTGTTACATTAACATTAACTCCTGGAAGTAAATATTTTGGTTGATCCATAAAATCTATTTGCAATGAAGAACATAGGGAAATTAATTTAGAACCGGCAATTAATGCTGTTCTTTCCTTATCAGATGGAATATAACCCATAGGAGCCAGACAAATGTTTTTACTATCTCCATTATAATTTAAAATAGTTTCAATTAAAGCTTTTTTTGTATATCTTCCGTTTCCACCTTCAATCTTTTGACTATTGAGTCCAACAATAACATCACTAAAAAGTGTATGGAACAAGTAATTGTTAGATTTTGCATCTGAAGTAACCGGTAATTCCTTTCCATTATTATTTGTAACCTTTAATTTAATGTAGAGTAATGTATCATTCAAATTGAGATATTCAGTATAAGATAACTATCTTGAATTCAATATCGCTTTTATTATCAACAATTGAATTAAATGGGAAAACGTCTTCAAATGTCGTATATTCTATAACCTCCTGAGGAGTCGGTCGATCAAAAATACTTAATTCAGTTTTTCCACAAATCATTTTTCGAATATAGTTCCTCGTCCTGTCATTCGTTTGTTTATATACCTTCGATGTTTTCTTCGCTTAGGCTGTGGTTCAGACTCTTCAGATTCTGATGCTTCATTTGATCCCATTACATTTGGTAATGAAGAAATTACATCTGGTAATGCCTCTTTGAATTCAGATATGGCATTGGATTTTAAAGATGGTAATATTTTTGAATTATTCATTATTACATCTTTAGCTGTTTTCATACCAAAATATCCTATACGTTTAAGAATAGGAAGAGCAAACCGACCAATAGTTTTTAACCATCCGGATCCGTATTGTTTGCCAACAAAATAAGGTAATTGGCCACCAGTTTGACTATTGGCATAAAGAGAAACTATATCAGGATTAGACGTCTTGTTTTCTAAAATGTAAAGTTACGCGTGTTTTTGAACCGTTTGCAAATCGGATTAAATTTTCGCTATCATCGCGTATATTAATTTCTATATTGTTTATACATGTTCTCCCAACTGGTAAATACATAGGATTTTCTATTTGTATTTGCACAATTTTATCTTGCTCATATTTCTTAATCCACACCGCTTTCAGAAGAGGGACCAGTGAATCACCAACATTTATCGGATCAATAATATCGCTATATATGAACATTTGTTGATGGTGATTAAATATTTTTCCTTTACTAATTCCACCAAATTGTTTGTCATTATATAATTGTTTTTGTAATCCAAATGTGTTGACCAAGTTTTTATCAAATATAACTTCTTTAATCTTTTCATCGAAACTGAATTTGAAGACATTTTCATTCAGTTCAACAGACTTGAAAATATGGGGGCAATTATTTGTTAAATAGTTGGTTAAATCTTCAAGCTTCTTTATATATAAATCATTAGTAAATGTGAAAACTGAATCTTGTAAACAATTGTACATTAACTTCATTTTAATTACATTATTCATAATGCCATCAACATACGGCGGAATTACAATTTTAAATGTATCAGTGTGACTTATAATTGTTGGTTCAGGAACTCCTAATCTTGCTGCATCTTCAAATGTTGTCTCGAATGGATGGTAATCGCAACAAATATTTAAAACTCCCTTGGTAATATACATGTAACAATCATTATTTATTTTCTTTTATTGGCATTTCATCATCTTCGGGTTCAATAACATAAAAGTTGCTAACTGATTTCGATGCAATTTCTTTATATTCAATCTTAGAATTACTGTAAAATGGAAATGTATTGTACACAAATGTCTAATCAAGCAAAGCAACTTCCACATGTCATGCAGGTAAATGGGATTTTGTAACTCAACGATAAATTTACTAGCCTCATTATTCGGATGAATTAATGGAAAGCTATTGCTTGGTAAAATAGTGAAAAAACTGTTTCTATTCATTCAATTTGAGATGTTGATATCCAAGTTGGGTTTTGATATCCATGCCATTTGACGTAATATTGTTTATCCTTACCTTTATATTTTGATTTAAGAATTTTTTCAATTCTAAAGACAGATGGTGTCGGAATTACTTGCAGTTCCTGCTCGTAAACTTTTTATGGTTTTGCAATACAAGTTTTTCGCTTTACTAATGTCGACATTGCCACGCACAACATTAACAATAATTTCAAGCAAATCGTCCACAACAAATTGTGGGAATGACTGTAAAATACTTGTTCTTTTCATGAGTGGTGCTTTTATCAAAGCATTAAAATATGGTATACTACGTTGTAATTTCATTATTGAAATATCGTTTATCGTTTAACTTTGTTTATAATTTAATCCATTTTTAAAGTGTTTTGATTGACCTTTACTTCACCTTTTTCTTTACAGAATTCTTTACAATCTTTTTTACAGATTTCTTTACATGTTTCTTTACACGTTTCTTGACATTATTCACTTTGACTAATTGATTATCAGGTTTAATTAAAACTTTCTTGAAACCCATTTTTTATTATAATAGATTCATGATTTAATTTTGTTTATAAACTGTTACACCGTCTTTATTAAAAATATCTGTCCTAATACGTACATCATCCATGCATTGCTGAGTAAAATCAAAGAATAAATATGCATGATGTATTTTGGTTGCATCTTGAAATGATTCCATTAGAAAGCTACGATTGTTTGGATATGCTTGTCTTGCAATAAAATCAATAACAGTTGCATCCCTCGGATTTTTGAAAATAACGAGATATTGAACATTCAAGTTCCGAGTTCGATGACTCCCACCCTGATGAAACAGATTTTGAGTTATAAAAATAACTGTTACACCTTGATGTCGAGATATTTTTGTAAATAAATTATTAAAATCTTTTTCTTTGTTAGCATCTTGATATAAATCATCAATAATAATTACATCACCCTGTTGTAATCTAGATGACCAGTTTCTATCAAATCCTTTTATTATTGTCATTTTTAATTTACAGAATTGTTCTTGTGTCAAACCATGTTCATCATCAGCACCCCTATGTCAATATATTTTAGTGAATTTTGACTTGAACATTTTTGATTGTAATAATTTACAAACAAATAAAGTTTTTCCGCAACCGCTTGGACCAACAATTTGATAAACAGCATTATTTCTTAATTCCATTTTAAAAAATTATTTATATATTAATATTGTTTATATTTGTTTTAATACATCAGTTTAGTTGATGAAAAATTATTTGAAAAAATATGATTAGTAATATAAATTATAAAAGTAGATTTGATGTATCTAATATGGAATTTCCAAAAGGTAAACCACAACAAATTGTTGACAGAAGTGGTAAACATTCAATAATATTTTTCAAGCCAGGTAAATGTCGAATAATGGGATGTAAAAAATCGATCAAAGTTGAAGATTTAAAATATGAAATCAAGGATTTACAAATTCAATCAATTACAGTTACTGCTGATATTGAATCAAATGTTATTTTAAATGATTTATCAAAGTATATGAAATGTATTTACGAACCAGAAATATTTCCAGCATTAAGATATATAAAATACAATCCAATGTGTGTTAACATATTCAATAGTGGTAAAGTAGTTATACTCGGTATAAAGACATTGGATTGTCATTTACTTGTTTATAAAATTATTAAAGATATTATTAAATCAGTAATTGATGACATGGAATTTTTAAAATTTTCCTAAACTAAAGTTACAATCATCCATGCATGAATCCATATGGTTGATGGTGTGTATCAAAATAAGTATATATACAATAACACTTTAATCATTTATTTAGTAATAGTTGAGAATGTCAAATTTAAATGTAAATGGTATATTTTGATTATTGCTTTTTCTATTTATAATTTTAAATGTTTTTTAGAAAAAATGATACAGATTCTGATTGGGAAAATGGGGGAGTTATATCCGAATATTTTAAAGGATCTAATCTATTGGGTACCAGAGATTATTCCATTCAGAATATGGATGTCTACCGGAATAGATTTGAATGCGGTCTTGTTTGATCACTTGAGGACGTTAGAAGACGATCTTGACGCTGTTGACAGAAGCAAGCCATCAATATGCCCATACAAATTCGAGGGATGTGTTGATAGAGAGAAGAAGTATAATATATCGATATTAAGAAAAAATTTGAGAAAAGCTGACTTTTCATTAATTGTAGATTACCAATAAATGTTTAGTTATTATAATGCAGTGTTTTCTAATTTTATATTTTGTTAGTGTTACTTGTGATAGTACACTATTTTTATGTTGTTATAGTATTTTTATGTTATATGTATTAGTATATTATTTTTAATATCACACTAATTAGTACACGTTTTAATTAATTAATTTGCAATACATCTGCAATACATCTGCAAACCATGTATGACTCACATACAAAGGTCATATACAAAGGTCACACACGAAGGTCAATGACATATGCATGTTGTTTGCAATACAAATGCATTAATTTGATTGGTTATACACAAGTATAAAAGAGAGATAAAATGACATGATAGTCATTATTTATAAAAATGCAATCAAAGAAGAACGTTTTTGGTGAGAAAACATTTTCTAATTTATTGAAAGAAACAAGCCCAATTAAGAAAATAACTGAGACGAAGCATGTCAAGAATGATGTGAAACCAGTACAAATGTATCATAACCATAAGATATATTTCTTGGTAGACGAAATTCCATAGAAATTCTCAAATGCAGTCAAATTGATCAAGTCGCTATATTCAAGTTTCATCGCTCATATAACAAAAGAAGATGTTGCAGTAAATAAAGTGTTGGGGAAAATCAATAAGAATCTAAGTTGCAATGGAAATACAATCATCAACAATCGAAATTCCTGTTTTCAGGATGCCTTTGAAGAAATTGAATATAAAGATGGGGAAAGCTGGTTTGTAAATATTTCAATACAGGGATATAAAATAGATGAGAAAGATGTCATATCACCGATTTGGAGATTAGATAGTGCTCGAATTTCTCTGGGATTTTAATAAATGTTTAGTTTTTAATATATCTTTTAATATGTCTTTTAATATAATTTTTTAATATCAGAACGGGTTTTCTTAAGTATAGATGAACAATTTGTATTTTTTAAAAGTTGAAAATATGTGTGTATGTAAAAGTTGGCTGAAAAAGGCATTGGTTTAGGTGTTTTGAGTGTGAATAAATAATGATGTCATTTTGTAGAGTTTTAAATTCTATCTATATATTGTTTGAGTAAAAAGATCTCAATTTGTTTAAAAAGATCATAAAATTCAAAACTTGTGTACTAAAAATGAAATTTCAGAATTTTGATTACATCATAGTCTCATTACATAGAGAATTAAATTTCAAGTATATTGACATAAATAATTCTTCTAAAAAAATCAAAATTTATGACGTAATCGATGATTTAAATAAAATCAAAATTATTACATAATCGATAATTAAAACAAAATTTTTAACTTTAAAAAAAAAGTAGGGGGGTCTTTTAAAAAAAAATTTAAAAAAGTAGGGGAGGGGTCTTTTAAAAATTAAAAAAAGTAGGTGGTATCTGTATCTGGAGGACATCTAACTATCTACTGCTGCTGTAGAAATAAGGGGGATAACAAAAAACATCTATTTACAATTACACAATATATTCAATTCATTGTAAGTAAATCACAAAAAAAATAAGAAAAAAAATCAAAAATTCATTATACATTCATTATACAGACTGTCATTCTCCAATCGATTGAACTGTTGGATGGTGTTGACTCTCTCAACTTAGATTTAAGTTCTTGGTGGTCACGAGAATAATATAACATGTTTATTTAAATCAACCATCTGACCCAAAAAATTTTATTGTTAGCTTGGAACCCGTAGAATGATCACCAAACTCAAATAATCTGAGTCAAATGACGGTGTCAGTAATTCTATTTATATATTACTAAAAAGTCGGGATTAAAGTATTGTTGTGTATTGATAAAGAGTGTTAAAAATATATTCCTATACAAAACTAATCATACGTAAATGAAAAAAATTAAAATTATTCTTACTGAACAAAAAATTTAACTGAATTTTTATCTTACCATTTTCAAAGGAACTCCATTATATCTTTTATAGGCATTTGGGAAATTTTCAATTGTTTCCAGTTTCTGATCACAGAATGCGATTTCTTTTTGAAAAATGAATTAAAAAAATTGTATTTAAATTCTAAACCTAGTGCAAATCAATAATCATTTAGATAAGCTATGAATAAAATTTAGTATATTGTTCAAATGAATACACTAATATCCTTTTCGTCGTAGAGGAATTCTTTAAAATTCATTTCTACCTTGTGAATAATTTGTACGGTTTTGTGTCCCGTTGTACGCATACAAGTATTCACTATGGCAGTGGTTCTCAAACTTTTTTGATCACGACCCAAATTTTTGACATTTCATGCCAAAAATTTTATTGCGACCCACATGACAAAGATTAATTTTAAAATAAATGTTTATTTAATGAGAATAACTCTATTTAACTCTAGTTATTCTAGTCATCGCGACCCACCAAAAATTCTTTCGAGTAGTGGGGATATATCCCTCACGACCACAGGCCTCCCACTGTTTTCATGTTTTATGGCTATTTTACCCCAAAAAACGTACAAAAAAACACTAAAAACCCTTAAAAACGCACATTTTTTATTTTGCTCTATTTCGCAAAATTTAAAAAATATGGATTTAAGTCTACAAAACGGAGAAAAATGCCGATAAAGCTATGAAAAACGTATATCGGCCTGCGGTCGTGAGGGATATATCCCCACTACTCGGAGGAACTATAGGTCTTGGTGAATACAATACTGGTGAATACAATACTGGTGAATGCGGTCTTGGTGAATACAATTCTGGTGAATGCGGTCTTGGTAATAAAAAAATAAATAAAATAAAAAAATAAATAAAATAAAAAAATAAAAATAGAAAAATAGAAAACATAGGATCCAATCAAAAAATTTATTCTAAAAATGAACTGTAATATTTGCAATAAAGTTTTTAAAAATAAAACAGGATTAGTTTCCCACTGTAAGTCGAAGGCTCACTTACTAAAAGAAAATAATCTTAATGACACAAATTCAAAACTCTGTCCTAAATGTAAAGGAAGATATCTACATTCAGGATATAATAAACATTTTGAAAATTGTATCGGGAGACTTAGAGAAGTATTTACATGCCCTCATTGCAACTTTTCAACAAAAATAAATTTCTACTATTTAAAACATTTAAAAGAACATATAAAAGAAAATCCCGAGGATGAGGAATGTTATTCAGAAGGAGAACCTGATCATGTTGAAAGAGAAAAATACAACTGGGATAATTTTAATCATATAGATGAATTTAAATTAAAAATTAATGGACCTGCAACCCCTGGAGAATATATAAAGAGAAATAAAAAAAATATAAAAGATTCTTTCTGTGAAGCTTTAAAAAATTATAAACCAACAAGGTATAATGTTATAAAATATAAAATCACAATAAAAGCAAAATACTGGAGAGGACCGCAAGGCCAAGAAGGACCGCAAGCCCAAGAAGACACAATTCCTTTAGATGTTGAAATCTCAATGCCTTTTAAATATTTATTTTCAACTAGAGGATTTAATAAAAGCATCAAAGAAATAATTCAAGCAGTAGAAGCAAAACAAGAAGAGATTGAAAATGAATTAGGAGATTCAAACTTAGTATTTCAATCCTTCCAATCTTTAGTGATTGATTATTGGAGGGGATTACCACCTAATCCTAAATCTTATATTCCTACACCCTTTAAATCTAAAAATGTTATAAATGTGCAGAATAAGGATAACAAATGTTTCATGTGGTCAATACTTGCACATTTACATCCTCAAGCTGAAAACCCTCAAAGAGTTTCAAAATACAAAGAATATGAAAATGAATTAATATTCCCTGGGGGACCGGAAGGACCGGAAGGCCAAGGAGGCCAAGGAGGCTTCATGCATCCAATGAAACTAGAAGACATTCCAGAATTTGAAAAACTAAATAATCTTAAACTTAATATTTATGAACATGTTAAAGGATGGGGACATGGATGCAGAGATATTATTCCAATTTATATTTCTGATTATAAAGTACAGGGTAACGGAGTACAGGGTAACGGAGTACAGGGTAACGGAGTACAAGGAAGCGATAGGGAGATATATCTTTTAATCTTGGAACATGAAAATAATCAACATTATATTTTAATAAAAAACTTTCAAGCTTTTACATCACCAGAGAATCCAACTAGTGGAGGAGGAACATGTAAAAGATGTCTTCATTATTCAACAACTAAAAACTCTATGATTAAACATGCAAGATTTTGTGAAAAAGATGATCCAGCTTTAATTAGAATGCCTACAGATCCCAGGATGTATTTTAAAAACTTTTCAAATTTATTACAAACATTAGGAGTAATTTACGGAGACTTTGAATCTATAAATCATAAACAAGATCTAGTCAAGCAATATTTAAAAATAATAGAAAAATATAAACTCATGGATGAATGGAAAGCCTCTAAACAGAAGGAGAAACCAACAAGGTTAAAGGCCTTTCTAAGAAAAAATAATAAACCTAATAGTGTTAAAAAAACTAAACAATTACCATCTGCCTATAAATTATTATTTAAAAGTAATTATCCTGAACTCATAGAATCTAGAGAATATGCATTTCAAGGAACCTCAGAAGATGTCTTGGATCATTTTACTACAAGTATAAATGATCTAGAACATGAAATATTTAAAGCATTAAAAACAAAGTACCTTCAAAATATTTCAGAGCAACAATTAGAAGAATATAAAAATACTTTCAACTGCTGGATGTGCAAACAAGGGTTTGGGGAATCCAATTCTGGAAGTCATTCTGATGGAGAATCCAATCCTGGAACTAACGATAAGGTTATAGATCACGATCATTTAAAAAAGGAAAATAATTATCGAGGAGCAGCCCATAAAAACTGCAATCTTAATTGTCATACTCCTAAATTTGTACCAGTTATATTTCATAATCTTTTTGGTTATGACCTACATCTATTTATAAAGCATCTAGCAGCAAATGCCAAAAACTCTTTCAAGGTTATAGGACTTACAAAGGAAAAATATAAATCAGTTGAATATGGGAAATTAAAATTTATAGATTCCTTAAACTTCCTACAAATGTCTTTAGATGGCATAGCAAAAACATTAAGGCCAGAAGACTTTAAAATCACTCGGGACTTTTTGGAAAAAAATAATATACCCCCGGAAGAATACTCGACATGCCTAGCAAAAGGAATCTATCCCTATGACTACGTTGATTCATTTGAAAAATTAAAGGAAACAAGTCTGCCAGAGAAAGAGGCCTTTTATTCACTACTTTCAAAATCTGGGATTACAGATCAGGAATATTCCCGAGCAAATAAAATGTTTCAGCTGTTTGACTGTAAAACCTTGGGAGATTATACAAGCACCTACCTGTCCCTAGATGTTTACATCCTAGCAGATTGCTTTGAAGAATTTACAAAGTCTTTTGTTCTTAAACCTTATAATTATATAACAGCTCCTTCCTTAGCTTGGGATACCATGTTATATACCATTTGGACTTCAGATCTTCCAGAATCTGATAAAATTATAGATCTTTTAACCGAGCAAGACATGTTTAATCAAATTAAAACAAACATTAGAGGAGGAGTATCCTCAGTAATGGGGAATAGGGAAATAAAAGCTAGAAATGCAATAACTAATAGTAGAATGCTTTCAAAGACCTCTGAGCCTTATAAAAAACTTAACAATGAGGAACTAGAAGAAGTATTAGAAGGAATGAAGAATCCTTTGTTTATACTTTATATAGATGCAACAGCTTTATATTCAGGAATTATGACTCAGTATTTACCAATGAGTGACTTTCGTGAAATATACTCCTCAGGCCTTGTGCACTCCGTAGAAGAAGAATCCTTAAAGACTCTTATAAAAGAAATACGTGCAACCCCTAAAGATTCTCCAATAGGATACTTTATAGAATGTGACCTCGAATATCCTGAGGATATAAAATCAGGAACAAGACACTTCCCTTTAGCCCCTATAAGAAGAAAGATTAATATCCAAGAACTTTCATCCTGGCAAATCTCACAGGATAAACCGCCAACAACAAAGCTTCTTTGTGATCAAACAGATCGAGAATATTATCTCTGTCACTATAGACTCCTGCAGTTTTATCTTTCACAAGGAATGAAATTAAAAAAAGTTCATAGTGTTATAAGATTTAAACAGAGAGCATTCATGAAGACCTTTATCGAGGAGAACATTCGTTGTAGAAACATTGCAAAAAGACAAGGTAACCTTTTAAAAGACAATGGTTATAAACTTTTAAACAACTCAGTCTTTGGCAAGACCATGGAGAATATAGACAAGTATACTAATATAGAACTCTTGACAAATAGTGAAAAGGATATAGCCCGTTATAATCGCATGCTAGGAAAGCCTACATTTAAAAACGCACAGGTATTTTCTGAAAGTCTTACTGCAGTAGAACTACAAAATTTTGAGAAAACATATAATAAACCAATATTTATAGGCTTTGCAATTTTAGAACTTTCAAAATTGCAAATGTATGAAACATATTATAATGTCTTGCATCCCATATACGGAGCAAATATAGCAATGCATGCAATGGATACGGATTCAATGTTTTTAACCATAAGAACTGAGGACCTTGAAAGAGACATAGCTGAAAATCCTATACTTTCAAATTTAATAAATTCATCCGGAGAGTTATTTTCATTTAAAGATGAAAAACCAAATACTCCAATAGAAAATGGAATATTTATTCGTGCTAAACAATATTCATACGAAACATTTACAAATCCTAAATTTGAAGAGCATACATTTATATTTAAAACCCCAGAAACAGAAGAAAGCATTACACATAGATATCCTGTATTCCCGGGAGGATCAGAAGAAGAGAAACCTGTAAAGGATAACAGATGTAAAGGAATACAGAGATGCGTAGCCAGGAAACTTTCTCATCAAGATTATAAAGATTGTATAAAAGAAGGTCATAAAGATAAAATTGATGAAGTACATCAACTTAAAAGTGAAAAGCATGATATTTACTTGATAGAATCCCAAAAAGTATCATTATCAAATTATGATGACAAAAGATTTATCTTGTCTGACATGAAAACAACTCTCCCAATTGGAAATGATTTAATCCCTATAATAAAAAGTCTTGATAAAATAAATAAAGTCTATGATTTAAATCTTACTGATCTTGATATTTATAGAGTTGAGATCATTTATCCCCCAAGGATTGGCAGACCTTTATATTCTCAAGTTTTTAATCCTATATGTTTAGAACTTGATTATTTTAATATTGATCCTGAATATATAAAAAGTCTAAGTGATAAAGAATTTAAAGATCATAAAGAGGTTCTAAAAATTAAATTCGAAAAGTTAACATCAGATTCTATCAAATGATTTTTTTCTTTTAAAAATGTCAACAATTAATTTAAGAGTGACAACATCAACCTTTTGAAGGGCAATAAATTTTTTTATGTATGATTCTTTAACCATTTTTCTCGTTTAATTTTTTTAGAATATTCATTACTTATAACATTAGCACTTTTTAATCTTATAACCTCATTTTTTATATCTTGTATTATTTGATTTGATTTCATTATTTCATCATCAGTTAAGATTCCATCTTCCAAAGCTTTTAATTGAAATAAAAATAATTTAGAGATTCCTAATTCTATTGATAAACAAACTTCACGATATAAACTTTTCTTTTTAGAAGTATAAGATAATGAAACTATTTCAGTCAAGAAACCATCAGCTACAGAAATACTTCCAAGTATTACAGGTGCTATTGTTAAAACTGGTAAAGTTATAGGTAAAATAACTGTTAATATTGCAGATGCAAATCCTAAAGAATAACCTATAACTTTTAAAACTGTATTCCCTTTATTCCATCTATTTTTAATTTTTTTATAATGTTTTAATAAATCTTGTAAATGTAATGTTTCTGATTTAAATTCTTTTACTCTCATAATTTCAAGTTCTGTGGGAGCCGAGGCCTTGGAACCTTTGTGACCTTCGGAATAATATCCTGATGATCTCAATTCTGGAGGGACCTCTGGGTAAATTTTTTCTTCTCTTACTTCCATTTTAATAATTAAAAAAATAAGACTTTATTCTTCTGAGCACCATCTGGTACCAATACTCGGATATCAAAAGAAACTCTTGTTGAGAGGATATCTTTATACAATTCTCTCAATGCTTTACGAACTTCATCAACATCAACCTTTTTTTCATAAAATATTAAATCTATATATTGTACAAGTGTGCTTTTAAAAATAATATTCTTACTTTTAACTTTATGTAGTCCATGTGAATGAGTATTAACATACCAATCTCCGTGTGGTAAATCATAACTAGTCATTATAACATAACCCTTTTCAAGCTTACTATTATAATCACATTTCACAAACCATTTCATTCTTTCATTATCATCATCAAACAAAAAGAAATAAGGATCAATAATCTTTACAACCATAAAAACACCCCATTCTTTACTGTTTGTTGTTATTAAACTTGGTTCTATAAAATGTGTATATGTATGGGGTAATAATGTTTTATTCTGTTCTAATTCAGCAGCTCTTTTTCTAATACTATGTGTGGTGTTAATGTGTGTTCCATGAGACTCTAAATTTGAAATTCTTTTATTAAATGATGTAATCATCTCATTTATTATATTATATATTGTATTAAATTTAGTATTCATAATTTGTTTATCTTTAGAATTTAATATGCTAGTATTTAACTTTACAACTTGTTCAGTTAACAGACTTTGTAACTTGTCAAATTTATCATTAAATCGTTGTTCGATATTATTAAGCTTTGATTCCATTGAATCAATTTTTGTTGTTAATGAACTTTCAATTCTTGTTGCTGTTAAATCAGTATATTTTTTAACACCATCTACATATTTCTTATTAACTGCATCAGCTTCATCAGTTGGAAAAGATAATTCTTTTATCTTGTGTCCATTTAAAATTAAATCACCCTTCATTGAATCACCTCTTTCATTAATATATTTATTTTCTGTTAAAGTTAATATTTCTTCTGTATTAAACCCTGTTTTTATTGTTCCACCACCTCTATTACATGGAATATAAGAACTCATTTATTAATAATTTAAAATGACTCCTCATATGCCCTCTCAAACCTGTTTCAAATGTAAATACATTGAAATCTCTTCTCCATTAAAATCAATCAATTCTCCTTCTTGATTAAGAATTTTAAAATTAATATCCATTATATATTTTCTACATAAAGGTAAATAATTTGGAGGATTCATTCTTTCAACTATTTTATATCCCATAGGAACTGTGTTTGAGGGAAAGGAATATAAAACATTTGTTTGTTTACCATTATTATAAGAACCAGTTATACAATCGCAATGAATATTTATTGTGTTTGTATTTATTATTTTTATAATATTTTCTGATGTTATATTCTCAACTACAGGTGTGATATAATGGTTTCGTGTAAATCCTAAAATTGTTCTAAAGAAACTATTATTTTGAAAATGAATTCCTATATTCTCTAAAGTCATTATACATTTTGAAGTTGGTAAATCCATTTTAATTTTAATGACTCCATTTGTTTTTTTAGAAAGTATATTATTTAAATCTTTTATCTCATAAGCTCGGGGTTCGATTGTTATTATAATCTTATCTGTAGATTTTGGGCTTATATAATAAAATATGTTATTATCTTTAGTTATATTAAAAATAGTATTATAAGCACAAAACCATAATAGTCCTAATTCATAATTTAAATTTTGATCTAATTTAATTGAATCTTGAAAGTTTATAGTAAAGTCTGATTCTTTTGAATTTATAGATAAAGTTCTTGAATATTTATCTGACATTATGTTTACCATTTTTTTTAAATTATCTTCTGGAGGGTTGCGAAGCTCCATTTTCATAGTAGAGATTTTAAATCATTATAAATTTCTTGGATTAAGGAAGTGAAACCTTCTCCTTTGGATTTATTCAATCTATACAAAACATATAAGCTTAAAATACCACATATTTTAGTATTATTAGGTTGAACTTGTAAAGAATTAAAAGTGTAGTCCGAGAGATAGTCTTCAACTTCTTTAGTGGGTTTAATCCCAAAAGAATCAAAGTATATAGATTTATTATATATACAAACCCAATGAGATCCTTTTTCATTTGAATTTTGATAATTTATAATGATATTCTTTGGAGTGTCTTCTTTCAGACTCGACAATTCATCATTCATTAATATTTTTATTTTTAAATTTAAATAATCTGCATAATCTTTTAAATCAAAATTTGTTTTTGTATTTATTCCAAATGTTTTTAAAAAATCTAATATTGAAGGAGTCATTTTATATTTTATAACTTCGTATTTATAACTTCGTATACTTATTAAATTTATCTTTTGAAATTATTCCTTGTTTTAATAATTCTTTAGAAATCTTTAAAATATCAGAATCTAAATTATTATGTCCTGCTTTTTTAGCTGCTAATAGTTTTCTTAATTCAATAAAAAGATTGATTGGGTTTATCTCCTTACCCTTTCCCTGGCCCTGACCCTGGCCCTCTCCTTCTATGACAATATAACCCCTTTCATTTTTATTTAAATATTTCTTTAAATCTTGAATATGTTTTGCTTTAGCACTACCATGTACTAATTCTATTAAATTTAAATATTTTTTAATTTCTAGAACAGGGGTGGCGAACCCTTTTTAGATTGCGTGCCAATATTTTAAAATTGAAAAATAAAAACACGCTGGCGTGCCAAGTACATTTTTTAGCATTTTAATTGATTCCGTTACATTCCGTTCACATTAAGTGTTTCAAGTCTAGTTTAGTCAAAAAGAATAGTTATCTTTCTCCATATCGTTCAGTCTACCAATCTTGGAATTCCCTGCCACTTCCTTCTTCGGAAAGTTTTATTTTTTTTGCTTTGAACACGACATTTTATTTAGCAAAATTTTTATTTTTAAATTATTAAATATTTACAAAAAAATATTTACAAATCTTTCACCAATAATAATGTCAACAAGATGTCTGCGTCATCAAATTCGTGCGCATCTTAACTTGTTTATTTTTACTTGTTAAAACAAATGCGGAATATATAAAAATGATAGAAAATAATTTTTTGATTTAATCATAAGAAATATATATTCTGCCATCTGAAAATGACCTATTGTTCGATTCCTAGTTAATGTTTCTAAAATATTTGCACAATAAAATCATGCTGAAGTGTTAAATTGCGATTTCAATGATTTTATACTACTAAAATTTACACAAATTTGTTTTATCTCAAAGGTTTGGCGTGCCACACGAAATCGTCTCGCGTGCCATAGGTTCGCCAACGCTGTTCTAGAAGATCAACATTCTCTGAGGGATATCCACAAACTAATCCATAAAAATCATCTGTAAATTCAAAATCTAGGTGTTTAGTATTATAAACATTTTGTGAATGAATACGTGATTTATTTTCTGAATTTAAATATAACAGAAAGTCATGTTTATTAATTGTTATTATTTGATATCCTTCAACATTAATATTAAATGTAGGTTTAATTGTTTTACTTAAACTCACATTAATTTTAGGATCAAGTATAAGAGGTTTTATATTTAAATCTTCCAACCATGGTAATTCTTTTAAATCTTGTTTATCTTCCAACTCTTTAAATTTTAAAACTTCTAACTCTTTTATGGCTTTAATTGTTGGTCCTTGTTGTTGTTGGATTACCTCATTTAATATTATAGATTCAGCGTGTTGAGTTGTATCTTTTTTATTATATTTATCTTGTTCTGATTGTAATTTTTTTAAAAGTGCTAATCTTTCTTCATATACCATTTTAATGGTATTAAAAATGGTATCATTTTGGTAAAGGATCCGTTGGAAAGGGTTTCAAGTATAAACCTTTGCCCTGGCCCTTCCCATTTTTAATTTTACAAAGACATCCATTTTTTAAAGATTTACATATTTTTTTTAAATCATCTTTATCTTTTGAAGATAAAGATTCAGATGTAGAAATTTGATTTTTTAAAAAATCATTTAAACCACGACCTTTATAAGGATCAAGATAAAGACCTTTCCCTCCCTTCATTTTCTCGATTTCAGTTTGTAGTTTTTCTTTTTCTAGGTCTGTCTTTTGAGATTCTTTAGCTTTTTGAACTGTAGTTGCAATTCCTCCAGCTATTCCAGCAGCACCTGATAGTCCGGCAATGATTGCAGGTATTAAAGCAGCTAATGGAAGAATACCTCCGGATTTGGAGGAACTCCCTATATGTTCTTTAACTTGTTCTTTTACATGTTTTCCAATAAAATATTTTTTACCAGAGATTACTACTGATTTATTTTTATTTGAATTTATTAATTCTTGCAAAGATTCCTCTGTAGGGTTTTGTGTTGTCATTTTATAATAAATAAAAATGGATACTTGGAAACCAATTTTAAATAGACATAAATCTAAATTTAATAATAAAGTATATCCTGATAATTTTAGATGCTTAATTATTGGATCTTCTGGATGTGGAAAGAATGTTCTTCTTATGAGAATGTTATTAGAAGATGGTTTTTTGGATTATAATAATTTAATCTTTTATTCTACAACCATTAACCAACCGGAATTACAACTTTTGAAATGTGGATTTGAAAATAAATTAACTAAAAAAGCTATAATTGATATTTTTAAAAATCAACATACATATCCCGAAGAGGTTTTTCATCCTTGTGATATGGTTGATTGGTACAAGGAAAAGATTTTAGAATCAGATATTAGTAATAAAAATGATTATATAGGGGATGGAATCCAGATCTTATTCTCTAATAAACCTGAAGATGTTTTACATTGTGATTTACTTCCTAAAGATAAAAAGAATCTAGTTATATTTGATGATGTTGTCAACATGAAAAATCAAGAGATTCAAAAGAGTTACTTTACACGAGGTAGACATAATAATTGTAATGTTATTTATATATCTCAAACATATTATGCTTTAGATAAAAACTCTATAAGAAATAATTCTAATTGTTTTATATTTTTTAAATTAGACAAGCGTGATAAGAATATGATTTATAATGATTTATTTTCAAATGTTGAACCTGATAAGAATATGTTTGATATGTTTGTTGATAATCATTGGAAAGAAAAATATAATTATATTTATTTGGATAGAGAAAAAGCTGAAATATGGAAAAGTTTGTTTTAGGGCTTGTCGACTTAAAAATCTGTTTTCTGTAGTTCATTATTATAAAATCTACCTAATATTTTTTCATTATTTAAATCAATGATGCTATATGTTATTGGAGTTGTATAATGTATTTTATTTATAATAAAAATTTCATTTGTCCATTTTGCTGTGAATCCTTTTTCAAATTTATTTTTATATTTAAATATTCTTACGCGGTCACCAATTTTAAATTTTGGTTTTATAGGGGTTGTATCAACAATAACATCATTTTCAATATTTACCACTTTAATGGTTTCAGGCTTCATGGAAGCATTTAAAGGTGTTAATTTTATAGAACTATGTACATCATTATTATATTCATTTACAATCTTTTGTAACAATTCATTGTTCCATTTTTGTTTTCCAATAGCAGTAAAATATTTCCACATTTTATTTTTTAATGTTCTATTTAATCTTTCAACTACGACTGCTTTTCCTTCGTTTTCTGTTGAATATAATTTAATATCATTTTCATTTAAAAACTTTGTAAAAACTTTGTTATAAAATTCTGTTCCTTTATCACACCATAAATATTTTGGAATTCTTTGATATTGTTCAAATATATTTTCAAATGCTTCTGTAATAGAATATCCTGTTTTATTTTCTAAACATCTTGCAAAAGCAAATCTTGTATATAAATCTATTACTGTTAAAATTATTTTATATTTTTCAGGGTCTGATGATTTGGGCATAAAGACTAAATCAGCAGACCATGTTTGATCTTTTTCATGTACTTGAACTTTTAAATATTTTTTATTTTTTCTAAATTCATGGTGTAATTCATTAGCATATTTTATTTCTGATTCTGTTGGGGTTTGTAAACTAGTCTTGGCTGTACTCTCGAGGGATCTTTCAATCTCTGCTTGTTCGATAATCTTTTTATTAGCAACATCTTTTGCTTTTCTAGGAAGTCCTGCTCCTATGAAAATCTTACCTTTCATTGCTAATTTAACTAGAGCTCTTTGAATCTTTTCCTTGCTTGATGGATTTTGTATATTATTTAAATCATGTATTAAATTCACATCAGCAACATGTCTATCTCTAAGATCTTCAGAGTTGTAAGCAATGTCATGTTTTAAAGCTGCTTGATCAATTCTATTTATTGGTTCTTCTCCTTGTTTAGGATTATTATTTTCATCTAATCTAATATCTAATCTTGTTCCTGGTCCAGTATAATTGTGACGGAATAAATGTCTTTCACCTGGATATTTTTCTGTAGTAAAAGGTTTTAATATTGTAGATGTTGTTTTTGAAGATTGTAGGTCGCCTCCTGTAATATCAACTCTCGTATGTTTTTTAGTTTTGAGATGACTTGCTTTGTGATGTCTTGTAACTTGACAATTACAAGTTTCGCATGTCCAATATTTACTCATTTTAAAAGTTTTTTTATGGGGGAATCTACTTATGAAGAATCTCCCCTAACATTTTCAATAATTGAAATCTTTCCACCATATAATTTCATTTCTATTTTCTTTTCTTCTAATATTAATGTATATACTTTAGCTTTAAAATTAGAATCCTTTGTTATATGAAGTGTAACATCAACATTATTTATGGCTAGGCGATCATCTTGGTCTGAAACATTTATACAAAATATAGAATATAAATTTTTGAAATCTTCTAACTTAATTGCGGTTCAACTTTGAAATCATAACATGTTTCAATATAATTTAGATATGGGAATATGTTTTCATTATTTTCAATATTAAATTCCATTCTATTTATTGGATAATAAGAACTATTTAATTGAATTTGGATTGTTTTTAAATTATCATTTCCAATCTTTTGAATAAACAAGTTGTTATTTTTTTGAAATGATGGATCTGTTTCTTTGAATCCAATCAAGATATATCTTGGTCGGTATGCTAAATTTGCCACCTTTATAGAATATGTTGAACCCTCTGTCATACTAAATTCACTACAGATTCTATTTAAATAATTTACATTTATAGACTTGTTGGAATTTAATCTTTCAAGGAGTTTGATTTCAGAATGTGGATTTAATGTCCATTCAGGTATATGCAATTCAAGTGTTGATAATTTTAATTTAGCTTTTGTATCTGCAGCTCCATAGAACAATCTTTTATCACCTTCTAGTCTATTACAGATGAGTTCTATAAAAACATTATGGAGCACCCGGTTATAGTTTTGAAGGAATCCGAACAAGTGTTTTAATTCAAAATAACCTTCAAATTTTTTCAACTTATAAAGTTCAACTCTTTTATAGTAAGCATAATTTTTATCTAAACCATCTTTATCTAAATCCCCTTTATTAACATCAGGAATCCAACCTGTTAATTCACCATATTCGTTTTTATAATCACAACCAGTTAAAATAAAATTTAACATTGTAGAATATACTCCTGGATGCAAAACAGTTTCAATTTCTGATGATCCTAGTTTTAATCTCATGTTGGAGAATAAATTTGGAAAGAAATTATTTTCTAGGGTTATATCTTTGTTTGCTTCAATTTCTAATTCAATTTTATAATATAATTTGGCATTACAAATATCTATTGGGTTTGATGTTTGAAGAGATTGAAAAACTATATCACCCCTACGATTTAAGTTTGCAATAGATCCTGAAGTTGGCGAGATTTTTAAAATATCATTTTTCTTGATTTCATGAGTAAATTCTTTATTATAATCAAGATTTAATTTATTTTTTTCTTGAATTTTAAGATTTATATTATTCATTTTTATAATAAAATTTTAAAAAATGACAAAAATCCGAACTCCGATAGCGCAGTGGGCTAGACTGGCACAGTGGTTCAAATGGATAGCGGTTCAAATCCTAACTACGGTTAGTTTTTTTTTCACATAAAATAATATTAAAAATTTGAAAATAATATTGAAAATGGTGTGGGTATCTTAGATTTATATTTTATTTTATTTATTTTTATTTTATTTTATTTATTTTATTTTATTTTTTTATTAATTAAAAATTTAAAAAATGACAAAAATCCGAACTCCGATAGCGCAGTGGGAATAGACTGGCACAGTGGTTCAAATGCTAGCGGTTCAAATCACGTCTGAGGTTAGTTTTTTTTTCAACATAAAATAATATTAAAAATTTGAAAATAATATTGAAAATAATTTTTGAAAATAAATATTAAAAAAATATATAGTGTGGGTATCTTAGGAAATAAATCTTGTTTATTTTATTTATTTATTAATTAATTAATTTTTAAACATAAATATGAAAAAAAAAATATTGAAACGGGTGATGGTGGCGAACCGGTAATTATCGCCACCAGTCTTTCGAACACCCCCGGATCGATTCTATAATGTGCACATTTATTTCTTGGTTGTTTTCGGACCTCTTTCGGATTCGCTTTCGAATTCATTTGTACTTTCGAGCAGCACACTTAAACGCCGATGAAATCGACTTCGTGAGCGAGAAGCGAATAATAAGGTGTGTTGCTATTATCGAATTGATTCTGATATATAAGTCTGGCCAGCTTGTATATTGGAAGAGATTTGATAAACGAAAGAGGTTAAAATAAAAAAAAAAAAAAAAAAATGATCCGGATCAAAAAAAACTGTTGAGAGGACAGTGAAAAAAAAAAAAAAAAAAAAATACCACTGTCCTCTCAGAGCAGTTTTACTATTTTCATAAAATTTTTTATTCTTCAAGATTAAGATTCATAAAATTATAAATTAGTCAAATAGCAACTTGCTAGTTGACATCCTCAAGTAGTGTCTTTATATCCCTAACGACCGCAAGCCGAAAAACGTTTTTCATAGTTTTATCAGTATTTTTTTCCCCGTTTTATTAATATTTTTGTTGTTTTTTTAATATTTTTGTTGTTTTTTTTAAGTCTTTATTTTGAAACCAAAATGTCTTCAGAATAAAGAAATTAAAAGATATAGGTTTTTAGGGGTTTTAAGTGTTTTTTTTTACGTTTATGGGGGAAAAATAGGTATAAAACATGAAAACAGTGGGAGGCTTGTGGTCGTGAGGGATATATCCCCACTACTCTTTCGCGACCCAAAAATGGGTCGCGACCCATAGTTTGAGAAACACTGCACTATGGTATGCTAATACAAATTATGTTCCAGCAGTTTCATAAGTCTATAGAGATAATAATTGAATTTAAATATATGTGTACATTGCTTATAGCTGTGGTATAACGGTATGAATGCAAGCGGTTTTCGTGAATAAGTGATTAAGAATTCCGATCAGAAGATTATATATTCAAAGTGAAAGGATTAATGATCGTAATTTACAAATTAAATTAGGACAAAAGTGTGCTACGTTGATATTAAATGTTAGAGTTATGTTGAAGCTGGTGTATCAAAATATTCAAGCAATACAATTGATTTTGGTGAGTAGCAATATCTATAATGAAAAATAAAACTCAATATATTTGTAGTAAAGCAAACACGGTGCATTCAAAATCTTGTTACACCTGTTGGGCTATGAATCTAGCGATAAGGAAGAAAAAAATATGAAATAAAGAGATCAGGGAAAACATGTGGATGTCAGAGCTTGCATAACATAAGAATGCAAGAAGTAATTAAAAATAAAAAGTGAAAACATCAATTAAAACAAAAATAAACATTTAATCGAAAATTAAAAAAAGAACTAATAAAATGAAATCGTAAGAAGTTACACATGGTAACAAATTAAATTAAGACACAAAGTAGCCGAAAAACTAAAGATGACGATTAGTGATAAATATTACCAATACCGAGACCAGTCAGGAAAGAAAAATACAGAAATTTATTAAAAACAAATAAAATAAAATATTAATAAATAAAACAAGAGATAATACAATCAGGATACGAACGAGTCATTCGGAACGACTAAAAACATAAATATAAAAAAAATAAAAAAAAAATATTGCTATATAAAACCCGTGTCTCGAGAGGCATAAAAAACCATTATAACTAAACTACACTTTGAATTTCACTTACACTTATTGAATTCATCGCATTTAGAATTTCCAACTGTTGAGTACAAAAAAGAGAACATATTTTTCAATAAATCTATTTTCTTTATAAACTTATTCGAATTACACATTTTTTACAATTATAATATAAGATTGGGTAACTTAAAAAAAAATTCTAATTGCACTTAAAAATTTAAAAATTAAATGTGGTAATTTTTTATTCATCATCTTCACTTTCGTCTTTTTTTATATATCCACACTACTAATTTTGAGTAGTATTTTATTATTTTACATACAAAGACAGCACACATAATAAAAAATATATGTGATTTGATTTGTAACGTGTGATATTTGCAAACCCCACCACACCTCACCTGTGTGGACAACACTAGATTGACAAGATCAAAATTTCACATGTTTTTACTTTTACTCACAATAAAAATAGTGTTCTTAATTTACCTTTCAAATTTAGAGAGTAATTTTATCTTTTATGCATTATTAAATAATAATAAAAATAAATAATAATAAAAGAAAGAGAACAAAAACATTTTTTTTAAAAAAGAGAACATATTCTCTTTAAAAGAGACCTGTTGGCAATCCTAATCGCATTATAACATCATTAACTTTGATCCGGAAATTCACTAACGTAAATATTGATATTTTATTTATGTAATACTAGCTTGACCATTTGCTCATATTTACCCGGGACAGCCCCGTATTTTGAGAATTTGTCCCGTATTTCAAAAAATTTTATTAAAGTTTTAAAAAAAATTATCAAATTGAAGCAAAAATGAAAATTTTATTCAGTAAAGTTGTTATATTATTTTTCAAAAAATTCCTCTGTTTCTCTCCCTCAAATCCTAATTTCCTACTCCTTATATAACATTTTGATAATCTCAATATTTCGCTACTTTGTCAAATTAAAATTTACAATTATCTGTAAATTAGTGGATTTATGATTTAAAAGCATTATTGGATAAAGAAATCATCAAAACGATTATTGTAAGTAATGTCATTGTCTCCAGCAAATCAATTTTTTTAATTCAGATGAGCACAAGCGAGAAAAGAGAGACTTCATGGAACGACAGTTATGCAACCGAGTTTGGGTTCATCAAGAGATATCCACCAGACGACAGCAAAGTATTCTGTGCAGTTTGCTCATCACCATACTCAATAAGCGACGGTGGTCGATCGGAAATTGTTCAACATGTTAGAACTACTCGTCACAAAAATGCAATAGATGTTGGAGCCTCAAGTAAGAAAGTAAGCGACTTTTTTAAAAAGATTTCGACAACAAAGGAAAAATTAAATATTAGCGCTAAGGAAGCAGCAATTGCATATCATACTGGAAGTCACAACTTTTCTTTTCGCTCTAATGATTGCACATCCGAACTCATTCGAACATATTTCAAGGGAAAATTTACATTAGGATGAACGAAAACAGCTGTAATCATAAAGAAAATTATGACACCATACATTGATGAAAAGATCCAGCAAGATATAATGAAAGCTAACTTTGTTTGCTTAATGACTGATACATCTAATCACAAAAATCTGAAATTACTTCCAATTGTTTTATGCTACTTTAATCCTGTTGCTGGGAGTTGTTAGCAAGAAAATCAGACTTGTGTCGATTCCAAACAAAAAGTCAAAAACAATAGCTGATAAGCTCTCCAAAATTATTTATACTTAACATTATTATTATAACCCTAACCTCTATATGGCTATCAAAATTGCTCCTAATTACCCCAAAAGACCTACAAATGTTACTGTGATTCATATCAAACACTGAATGGAAAAAGAGAATTGATGATTCAAACAATCAAAGAAGAGATTGTTGAGGATATTAAAAATAATCAAGACTAAGAGGAGAGTATCTTTATCGAGTAGGGAGAATGGATTTAATAGCTAAGAGACACAACGAACTCAAAATACTAGTATAAAATAGCAAAACTGACTTGATAAGAAAGAAAATGGAAAATGTTTGATGCAAGTAACTGTAAGAGTTATTGATAGGACGGTACAGATTCTACCATCACTTACAGTGAACGTTCAAGCTCCAGAGTTTAGCATCTTCGAAGGAATGTTGAATTTCACATGAGAGCTCAATTATGCGATGAAGGACCAACGTCACATAACTCATTTAGATTTAAACCTCAACAATAGCAATCATATTTAACATATTTCATTAATTTCACCAGAAAAATAATTATCAAATATAAAGTTATCTCATTCAATAATGTGTAACCTGATTTGCAAAACATGTCAAATATTTTCCTTGTGTACTTTTGAAATTTTAACTCTGAATAAATTGACAGGTGAAATTTTGTTTTTTCTGATAATTTCAAAGATTTGACTTTTATTATTTGGTCAATTACATCAATAAAAATAGATTGCATTAATGGAACTTGGTTTATTACTTTGTCAATCAAAGCATAGAGCATACAGGTAAAATTATTATGTTCCTAAATTCAAAAATCAGTAATAAAATTTTGAATTATTTAAACTTTGTAGTTCCACGATGCCGATCTAATTTGTAAATGAGAATTATTATCAGTTTGATAATTGTATTCCGAAGCTGATCTGCATAAATTGTAAATAAACCATATGATCATTTGTTAAGTTTTACTTCAATTGGTTAATATTTGCTAGTCCAATAAACCATAGCACTTTGAACTGTTTGGATAGAGTATTTTTAAAGCAAAACAAATTAAAATTGTCAGTTGATCGTTTTTGAATAATTTTAAATTTCCCATATCGACAGGATATGCTACTGATTAAAAACATTAAAATAATAAAAGCTGTCCTTTTTAATATTAACATGGAAATATGCTAACTGATAAATTAATATGATAAATAGAAATAGTTGATTATAGAAACATATATTGTATTTAAAAAGAATTTTTATAAATATTAAAACAAACCATTAAGTTAAAAATTACAAAACATTATTTTTGATATTGATTTATCAAACATTCAGTAAAATAAGATAATTAAAATACATTTTATATTTTTATTCGTCAATAATAGGAATATTTTGTCATTGGAGGGTTACGTGGTTCTAAAAGAATCAGGCCTGCAACTTTTTTAGTAACATAACCGAAAAAACGAATTACTCTGTGATACAGTTTCATTAGCTAAACTTTAATTTTATTGATTTAGTTATTTTCTTCTCAATTTCAATTTCTTTATTTGCATATATTTCTTAGAATTCAGTAATAACATACCATTTATTTTATACATTTCCCCCTCACTCATTTTAGTCACTCTAATGACTATAATTTTATTATTTAGATGTCCTTAAAAATGTTTATAAGCTATATTCATTCATCAAAATAAGGAAAATTTTATTTTCTTTTTAAGTTTTTATTATAAATTTACGAAAAATATGAGCGCGGTTATTTTTGATTGAATTCTATTAAAAATTTTATCGAATTCAATGCAAGTTGGTCAATCACAAAGCTCTTACATTTATGATGAAAACTATTACTCCACAATTTCAAACATGGATAAATCAATTTAGCACTTTAGACATAGAAATACAATACAGAAAAGGTGAAAATCATAGTAACTCCGACGCTTTGTCTCGAAAAGAATGTGAAGCGTGTATATAGTGCCAAACGAATCATGAAAACCCTAAGATAGGTAACTAAAAAACGAGATTGTTATCATTATTGACAGAAAATATTGAAAACAAATGGCAAAAGAATTATGGTTATAGAACAATCTAATCAGTGTGCTAGTCAAATTTGATAAAGAAATATTATTTGTTGGATTATTATTGTAGAAAATCAGATTCTTATTGTGAAGTGGTTTCCCAGCATGCCATTTTTTGAATATAAAGAGTTTCCGAGAAACAATTTCAATAATTCAACATAATTATTCATTTACATTTTTATACAAAAGTTTCAAGATATTAACATCGATATATAAGTTATATCTGTAATAGAGCCGACCAATGGCCATAATGGTTATAATGTCATTTTCATAATGATTTCTATAAGCACTCGCATAACAATTTCAGTCTGATGTATAAACTGGAAATATTTATTTGTAAATCAATAATGATGACCTTCAAACATGCACATTCTATACCAGCTGATGAAGCTGCGATCGATTTCACAAAAATGGTGAATATATTACAAATAAGCACTAATACAATATATTGTAAATTTCAGTTTTGAAAATAAACGTCATGAAACCATTAACAAAGTTTTATTCAAGAGTAGTCATTAATAGTTCAGTATGCTTCTGATTTCTTTGTGAACGTGACACAAGAAATCGACATAACTCGAATTTCCTCTTTCACCACGATCTTCTACTAGTAATTTTTTGAAAGCACTTTCCGTTCTATCACCTTGGATAACAATATTTAGCTGGAAATGAAATAAAATTTCAATTAAAGGAATGAGAAAATGTTTCAAATTATAGATTATTATCAGTAAAATCCTTTATTATTTCCCCTATTGATTTATTACAATACCAGTGACCTGTGACCTGTGATCAGTACGTGTCGATAATTTGATACAGACAATTTGAAGTATTTCCCAAACGAATTGCATTTGAAAAAGATAAAGCTGGAAATTTTTACTTTTTTGGTCACCACTTTCAATCTGTTTTCCTTTTCTGATATTTCATTTATTTTCGTTCTGACAAAAGATCGAAGATAAAATTCTATGCAACACAAATTTTTTGATGTAGACAAAGCCTGTACAACTTATGAAGCTTCATGGGCCAAAATTTTCAAGGAAAAAACAGTTAAAGCCGAATGGGTAGTTAATACACTCATATTACATATTGGGATCATATGCAATTATAAGAACTTATTTTTCCAATTTCACCACTTATTATTTTTCCATTGAATTTATTAAAAAGAGAGCTTGAAGACTATAAATCAGTAATACTGATCTATTACTAATCAGTAATACTAATCTATTACTGATTTATAGTCTTCAAGCTCTCTTTTTAATATGCAATATATATTAGATTTATTTTTTAAATATATCAATTTCTTCTGACATTTTTTAGGAGCTTTTTAGAAAGTGTTCGCGGGCCGCGTGTATACAAAGCCGAAAATTTATGTTGCATAGAAATGAATTTTTTGATCTTTTGTCATAATGGAAATTTGATATTGATCAACCAATCCAAAAAAGATGATGTTTCAATGTACGATAACAATGATCTATCCACACTTATTTTTTATCCAAAATTATTAGTTTTCCTCTTCATTTTATAATGACCAATGTTCAATTTTATGTAATTTTAAGTGTTTATTTGTTATAAATTTGCTGTCAACATAATTTAAACACAAAACGTGGACAGTGATTACATTTTGTACTCAAACTGGACACAGGTCACTAATAAGAATAATAGATAATAAGGATGTCCTTCGAATGGGATATATATTCTTTAAAAATATATAACGTGTTCGGTTTGACTTCAATATCAAAACAGTTGTCCCTGTGAAGAATTTCGTCAAATTAAATATGATAAATAACAATTCTTAATTCAACTAGACGAAGATAAGTTCATTTATGAATAGTTAAATTTATAATGTTCAATGACAAATATATTTAAATTTTTATTGAATATATAATATTTTATTTATTTTTATAAACTTTAAAATATTTGTTGATAGCAGAATTATCTATAAAAATATAATTCAAATAAATAAATAGATAAGCTACTTCTTCAGTGTTTATTAAATGGAATATTTAGATCTTAATCGGCCCTGGTCACCCCAATACGAAATTCAACCAATCTTTCTCTCCCTCTCTAATTAAATCTTTCCATTTTTCCCCGGAATCAAAATAATTTATCAAAATAGTAAAAATAGAAATAAAATATTTATGACACAAATTTCTTTATTTATATAAAACAGCAGATAGTTTTCATTGGAAATATTCAGGACACGTAAGACCCAATTGGAGGTCCAAGTCAGGTAATATACATGTGGTTCTCTATGTACTGAGATTTTTTTAAATATCATGTTTTCGTCGATTAAAACTTATTAATCGAAAATAAAATAAAAAATCTGATTCAAAAAAACAAACAACATCTAATAAATAAAAATTAAAAGAGCTTTTCGAGCCTTTAAAAATATAAACGAACTTATTAATTAGTAATAATCTAAATCGCAAGCAAGTCAAAAGTGGAATTATGCCAATCTTAAGGGGTTTCAATAATATTATTAGATTTTATTATTTTTTTGTTGCCCTACATAAAGTTACGAAATGTACTTTTGTTTTGAATAGTTTTCACTAGTGCTGGTTGCTATATATTAAGTGCATACACCAAATATTACAGGACCTATATATATATATATATATATAGCCTTTTTTGCTTTAAAATTGTTAAAAGCTTTCATGTATATTCTACAATACTTATAATAGGACTTCTTACTGCCTAATTTGAAATTGTCTTCCTGGAACCAGAAATTCATGCTGAAATATAGTTCACTTCACATATATTGTTTTATGAATATTAGAATAGTTTGAGCCGAAATAAATAATTAAATTATTTTCCCATTTTGTGAGATTTACTCATTTTTATATTGAGGTTTTCAATGTTAAAATTTTTTAAGTCTTCTTAATTAATAAATTTGCTTAATAAAATGTTTGTTGCTGATTTTATACTAAAACACCGCTATAATAATAATATAATATTCAATATTGTTTTTATAAAAATAAATCAACAGTAAAGATATCGATCTTTTTTGATATCTTTATTGATTCACAGTCGATTTTTTTATAAATACAATAACAATTGAAAAGAAATCGGAAGTGAAAATCTAAAGAAGTTCTTATAATATTCAATATTGTATGTTAATGATTATCAATGTAATGTTTAGTTTCAATTATATAATTAATAAATAATTATTAATAGATTTAAAATTAATTCTTAATAAGTGAAAAAAAGAATTGTTTGATAAAATTTTTCAAAGAAAATAAAATTTAGTGCCCTCTTTCGATAGAAACCAATAAGTAATAAGGTTTGCGTATTAACTGTGTTTAGCCCTGTATTGCTCATACGCAACACAAGTTTCCAACATTTTTTAAAATATGAAGTTAAAAACAATTTTCACTAGAACTTAGTGTTTCTAAGTACCTAAGACACATTGTTGCATAAATGCAACAGTTACAGTTTGATAATCCGCATTAATTTTTAACACAAACACTTAGGAATGTCTGAACAGTTAAAATAAATTAAAACGACATCATATTGCGTAATGAAAAATTTGTCAAACTTTATTAAATAATAAAATTTATAAATTGAAATAATATCTACTGGGATAAGTGTTTTACAAATTTCAACGTTCTCCTGGTGTGTGAAAATGCGTTTATTGTGATAATAATAATCAAAAAGTTTGGAAATTAATATGTTAAGACATGTTTAAATTATGATGGGTAATTTTAATATTTAAATAAATTCTTACCATCATATAACGAGATCTGGTTGATCGTATTATTTGAACAATCCGATTAACTTCAAGCGAAACATTATTATTTTGGATAGGAAGTGAATACTAGACAGATAAAATTACAAATATAAATTATCGAGTTAAAACTATTACTCGATTGATAATTTCTGAGGGCGAAGAACAGTCGAAAACATTTTGTAACCATTCCCTGTTAGCATTTTGACCAATCCATAAAATGATGCTAATACCGTTTTCTAAAGCGTATTTAAAGGAGAAAGGTCGTTAATAAATGTTGTACCTATCAAAAAAGCGCCCTCTGATGAAAGATTAACATAACTATCTCGTAGAGCTGATGGTAAATGTTTCGATTCAGGACTGAACTCAGGCTTAGCACTTATCTGAAATGGAATCCAAATTTTACTCAAATGAAATTAATGTATTATCAATTTTCATGATATAAATAAGCATTTATTCACACAGAAGAAATAAAAATCTGTGATTTATAATATATTTGTACTTAAAACAATTAAAAATGAATATTTGTCAAGTTTCCTATAAAAGAATTTTTCCAAAAAAGAATTTGTCTTAATCGATGATTATCTTACAAAAATTGTTGGAAAACATCGACTTTTCTACTTGAATCTTACATTTATCAATACTCTAGTGGGTCAAAATCAAATTATCATGTAAAACTTTAAAAAAAATGAATAATATTGGTAGAATTTAATAATTTATATATCAGCAACTAATATTGGAGAAATATTTATCCAAAAAATTAAGAATAAAAGATTTTAATAAGAATATAATTGTGATAACAAAAAGTATACCAAATCAAACAAAATACTTATATTATTGTGAATCATAAAGTCCAAAGTCATGAGTGTAAGGGATAAGAGAACAAGTGCGGTGTTTGTGTATATCGTAAAACCAATAAAATCATTTCCATTACTAATAATGTTGAGAGATTGATCAATAATTCAAGCTGATGAATTTAGATCATATATTGAACTTGGTACCATTAACAACTATGAACACATAATAGGATAAATGTCATAAATACTATTTTATCGATGAACTCGATAACGTGGAAAATTTTAATACTAAATTGAAGTGTAGTATTGAGAAGATGAAAGGTTTAGGAAACAGTGGAAGAAATGGAATTCTTTTGGAATTTATATTTTTACATATTTTTAATGTATATTTTATTAATATTGTTTTGTATAAAATTATCATATTTTTATATTTTACTTTTTTTTAATTTTACAGGAGAATATAAAACCTGATCCAAAATTTATAGTGTGAGATGTTGTAAAATGCATATCACACGAATAATCAAATTAATGATAGGTAAATAGTTATCAATATGATAAAGAATATAAATTACCAATGGTAAAAGTCTTGGATATAAAAATACTTGAGTGTGCTTCACATCCATATCATTCAACAAAAAACATTGATACGCCCTTTCATCAGTAGCCAAATCGGTGCCTATTGATAATCAAATATTACCTAAGTTATAGTTGGCAAAAAGTAGAATATAAATGTAAAGTGAAAATTATGTCTGCTTTCGGTAAAATTTAGCATATGAAAAATTTTAGGCAAATTATGCCGCTCAATCTTCATAAATTCATTTTGTTATATTATTGATTTAAAAATGTAACAAATAATATTGCAATTAATTTGAAGCATATTTAAAACAGTGCTTTATACAGTAGACAATGAAATTTCTATTTTAGACCTCAGTTTAATTTAATTTGCTCCCAAAAGCAAGATCATCCTTTTCTTTATAAAATGATGATTGCTTGGTAGCAGCATTTATTATTTAAAACAATAAAATGATAATTTAAGCCTTTTGCTGCAAATAATGTATTTAATGAAAGAATTTTCGACTATACGATAGTCCTTGTCAATCTCAAGAGATTGACAAGGACTATCGTATAGTCGAAAATTCTTTCATTAAATACATTATTTGCAGCAAAAGGCTTAAATTATCATTTTATTGTTTCATCCTTTTCTTTAAATGAAGAAATAATAATAATTTAGGCTTAGGTTATACGAATAAAATTGACTTTTTAGTGAACCCAAAATGTTGCTGCGAGGTGAAAATGTTTAGGAATCTGCGATAAGAAATAACTGAATTCACAAATACTACACCTGATATTATATAATATTATCTATTTAAAGTTAGCTTCGTGGAATATGTCAAAATAATAGTAACAAAAATATTGATTTAAAAATTGTTATTTTTAGAAAAATCAAACCTCCTAATTTATAGAATTACAGTCAAATCTTTTTTACACGATTTCATGTAAAATCATGTAAATAATTAAAAAAAAATTTTTTGGAATTCGTGTTAAATCAAAAATAACGTGTAAAAAAATATAAAATTTCTTCTTGACGAACCGTGTTATTTCAAAATCGTGTAAAAAAAGATTTTTCATAAAATCAGATAAATTTTAATCGTGTAAGCTATTATATGTCAAAATAATAGTAACAAAAATATTGATTTAAAAATTGTTATTTTTAGAAAAATCAAACCTCCTAATTTATAGAATTACAGTCAAATCTTTTTTACACGATTTCATGTAAAATCATGTAAATAATTAAAAAAAAATTTTTTGGAATTCGTGTTAAATCAAAAATAACGTGTAAAAAAATATAAAATTTCTTCTTGACGAACCGTGTTATTTCAAAATCGTGTAAAAAAAGATTTTTCATAAAATCAGATAAATTTTAATCGTGTAAGCTATTATATGTCAAAATAATAGTAACAAAAATATTGATTTAAAAATTGTTATTTTTAGAAAAATCAAACCTCCTAATTTATAGAATTACAGTCAAATCTTTTTTACACGATTTCATGTAAAATCATGTAAATAATTAAAAAAAAAATTTTTGGAATTCGTGTTAAATCAAAAATAACGTGTAAAAAAATATAAAATTTCTTCTTGACGAACCGTGTTATTTCAAAATCGTGTAAAAAAAGATTTTTCATAAAATCAGATAAATTTTAATCGTGTAAGCTATTATATCACATAACAAGTGAAATTAGATTTATGTGCTGGTAAAAAGCAATAACAAATAAAATCTTCTACCAATAAAAAATAGTTTTAATGTTGTGTGATTTATTTTCATCATAACACTGAAAATTTTTATATTTAATTTCAACTGATAAATATTATTCAATGTCTGACTAAAAGACATCGAGATTTTATTTTTTTTATTTTCTAAGTGACATTTAAATTTTACGAGAGACTAATAGATATTAAATTGAAATTCGTTTTAAGCTGTTGCATTATTAGTTAAAACATGATAAAAGTTCGTTTAATGACAATAGTTTTCCAACAATGGTTTCATGGTAGCAGCATCAATTAAATTAAAAATGATTAATAAATGATATAAGAGATCTTGTTTAAAAGTTTTATAAAACACAAATTTCTTAAATTGAAGAAAATTGGGGTAAATTTGTACCCCAAAACTTTTTCATTGTGCATTTGCTAGTTTAAAGGTTTTAAATAATTTTAACATATAAAAATAAAATATTCTATGAAATACAAATATATTACAGAAACAAGTGTTTAGAAAATGGCTACATATTACACATTACTTATTACAAGTTTTACCTATTAAAATGCTAGTGGAATGTTCTGTACACACAAATGGTGAAATTTATTGCATATTTTTCGAAATTTGTGATCTTTTATACGACTACAAAGTGAACACCTACCCCTTGTATCAGCCACTGGGGTAAATTTGTACCCCAAGCAGATTCTTTACAATACATGCAAACAGGATTCTTTTTTTCTTATGAAATTGATATTAAATGATTACACTTGGAATAAAGGTTCTAGATTTAACAGAAATTTTCAAAAAATATGATGTTGGGGTACACAATTACGCCACCTAGTCTTAGGAAGGTTAAGTAAATAAAAATATAAGCTCCAAAAATTCATTTAATGAAAACTTGTCCAAATCCGATTATGTTCTTCTTATTGTTATAATTTAAACCAATTTCCTTGAGACAGTTTATAAAAATAATTTCAATAGAATCCAATTAAAATTTTATAAAATTTTCCATTCAGTTTATATACGATTTTCAAATTAAATTTTACGTAATAAAAATTATTTTTTAGTCAAAAATTCTGAAATTTGTTTCTAAAAAAGCTTAAAGGTTTATCATATCATTTATTACTTATTTTACATCCTTTTTTTAATGAGGCATGTTGATTGGTGAGAAATTATTTATAATTAATTGTTTAGCTATTAACCCCATATCATTCACAAATTGTCTTTCATAAATATTTTGAAAATTCAAGAACATTACTTTATAACGGAAAAAAGGCAAAATCCCGTAATACGAGTTAAATTAATAATTCCAAATAGTTAATAGGCATAAGCACCCAATTCGATATTATTCTCATTCATTAGGTTTGTATAAAACAACGAATTTGAAATATTTGCTGAAACAAATATTTATAAATTGAAATGGCAATATTTACAATTTAAGTTCTACTTTATTCTTCACTACAAATAAATTTATAAAACATTCAGCCAATATTTTATTTAACCCTTTAGATGCGAGATGCGGATAAATCCGAATACTATTGAATAGACCTTTTTTCTACTTTTAACAAACTTTCGGGGGGAAATTTTTTTTTACTATATACTGAATATATTATGTTCACTTGGTCGTTCTACACGTGTTTCAAATTTTCAAATCAGAATTTCAAATATATATATATATAATTTTCGTAATGTTTCTTTTTGTGAATTTCTGTTTCTAACGTTATTTTTAAATTCTTTTTATTAACTTCACTTTGTATGTATGCTTGAATGTTTGTATGAGTCACTCAAATCTTGCGACGGCAAATTAACTAACTTCCCGTGATCAGATCGAGCTGAAATTTGGCAGATAGATTCAACAGTGCATTTTTTTAAATCTCAGATACTATAATTAACTGTTTTGAAAATTTTCAATTTTATTAATATCTTCAAATTTTCTTTCAAAATATTAAAAAAATGTTCCCTTCAAAAGTAATTTTGACTAATATTAAATCTTTCATAGCATTGAGCACGCATATTGATATTTTAATGTTAAGAGAATGTAAGAGTGAGATATCGAGAGTTTTAAAAACAAAGTTTTCACGGTTATTTTTATTTATTTTTTAAACCCTAAAAAAGAAATGTTGATGAATGATCGAACAGCATTTTTTCAAGATTCGGAATAAAACGTCTCTTTAGAGAAAAATAAACGAGGATTTTTTACATTTAGGCGGGTTACGTAGCTAGTGATTTGAAGTTCTATAAAAGAATTATAAATTCTGGTAATATATTGGTGAAATTTAACTTTAAACAAAATGATATCAAATGTGGAGACATTGTTCAAATTCAGAGTGCTCCATTGACATCAAACAAATCGATTTCATATAATTTCATTAGTCTTATAAATTATTGGTGAAATTCAAATTTAAACAACAATGATATCAAATTTCCAGATATTGTGCAAGGAAAATATAGAAATTTGTTTAATTAAATAAAATTTTACTGCTACAA